>JAVQKG010194249.1:0-10286 GCA_036025885.1 Hypseleotris bucephala
CTGGAACTTTAATCTCATAAAATTATGACTTTATTCTCAAAATATTACGACTTTAATCTCGTAGTGCCCAATTTTATTTAACTTTATTGTGGCACTAATACGCCGTGGCAGAATCTGGATAAGCATGAGTAGCAGGAATTGTCTGTTCATAATCTCTCATTCTTTTACATTAAGACATTCCTTCTTTAACACATTAGACACTGCTAAAGGCCAACAGCTGCTCCCAAGTGTAAAGGCAACCTGCACCAAAAATGCATGTCATACACTGATGAATATTGGATTGAATGTATATTGAAAAAATACAAAGTCAGCTAAAAACGTACCTAAATTAAATTGGTAATCTTGGTGGAATAGTACATTTTTACCAATTCACCCATCCATATTGGTCATATAAGAACATGCTGAAATACCCGCACCTTCGACAACTGTCCACAATGGTTAGCTCTTAAAAAGATATTACACATTATTTTCTCACCAATAACTCACTTCAAGTTTCTTGAAGCAATTCCACTACACTTACAACTTGGTTTATACTGAATCTCAGAGCCAACATGATGGCCGTAATGACAAAAAGCACTCTCTTATGACATTTTGTGTGTGCACTGCAAAAACTCACATCTGTCTTTTGAAGGTTGCTTTGATATATCTTTTAAATTAGTCTCTATTCAGACGTATGGCTTTATAAATGTGCAGATAACGTTAAACAGTGTATTCCAGAAACAGCAGTGTTATCATTTTAGTGAACAGCCCATGTGAACAACATGCACTCTCTTCTCAGCTGTTGTTTTTTTTTTGTAATTGAATGCCAAAAGCCACAGAACGGGCTCCATTTGCTCTACAGAAATAAAGGCTATTTCGATATGAGACAGTGCATTCTTGGTTGGGTGCTCGACACAAAATGTAATATGATGCAATATTGGTGATAGCCGCAAGATCTCAGTGGTATTCTGTAGTAATAGTATGTCTTTGATTGATGGAAAGCTCAAGGCGAAATGTCGACGCCTCCGAGGTCTTCATCCAGACAAGAGAAGTTTGTTACTTTGTGAAATAAGCTCATCTTGGTGTTGACGTGACATTTCAATCTCGCTGTCACTGTGGATACTTTATTGAAAAAGTTTCATACCTCACTGAAGTCCCAATGGTCTTTCTCTATGTAACTTTTAACTTAAAATATACCGCCTCAAGTCACAATTATAACTTACCTGACAAGATACTGTACCACTGCTTACAGAATTGTTCTAAGACTTTTTATGTGTTGATAATTGGCACAAGGGCTGCACTAAAGGTTGCAAATTCATCATAATACAGACAAACATAGCATCTGTATGTACCTCTACTCAAAGAAATTGAGTTGAGTTCTGAATTTCGAACTGGTTTGGTCTTTAGTACATTTCGATTTAGGTCCAGACTCAATGAGCGAGGAAGCTTTGCTTCTCAAATAACAAAAAATTTAGTATTTAGTTAGTAACTAGTAGCCTATTGTGGACCATAACTGCCCACTGGTTTTGATTATCATAAATATTTATAAAGTATGTTATTTGTTATTTTAATTTTCTTAACCTGGATGATTATGGACTCCAGAAATTGCCTTGAGCAACAACTTAAATGTCTAGGAGGAAGACTACCCTGACAGGCCTAATGTGCACATACTCTGCAGCCACTTTGATTGTGTATATGTGTGTGTCTTATGGGACCCCTGTGTGTTCAAAGCCTGCCTCTGTCTCACTCCAGCTTTGTGCTCGTAGTGCTGTCTGTATGTTTGAACAGGCCACTTTGAAGTGTCTGTGTTTACCATCTTAACAGAGAAGTGACGCTGAGAGATGGAGCAAGAGAGACAAATGGTGAACGGACACACATTGACACTAACGCATAGACCTATTACACTGTCAGTGAAAAATATTACCTTGTTTATTTCTATGACACGGTAATCCTGTCTGAAATGTTAAGGTCCATGGCTCAAGTTGTTTTTGTAGCTGTGTCTACATAAAATATCCTTAAGATTTTATAACAATTTATTCATGCACTAGTGGTGGTTCGGTAATTCTGAAGCCACAGCTGCCTTGGGACAGACTAATGGCAGACAATTTTGTAAATGTGGATTATATGCTATGTTATAGCGTTGCCATGTAGTTTATATGCTTGACACTGTTTCTATCAGTCAGAGATTAGTTAAGATTAGTTACACATTTAATTAAAAACATTACACAGAAAAGGGCTACTGATGAGCTGCAGATATTCTGTAACATCTAAATGAGGCTAAACTTCTAACTTGTTTCTAATGCCACCCCTTTGTCTCTTTGTATCCTCCTGCCTTTTAGCCTGTCGTTTGTATCCGCATGTGAATGACAGAGCTGTAGTCTTGGCGTCCCAAAGTAAACCTCGTGTGAATGGGGAAGCATGGTGGGAAACTGTCTGTTGACACGAAATGCCTTCAAATTAGTATGTCCAGCGTGTGTGCTTGTACTTAGCTTTGACTTTGTCTTTCTAAACGTCTGGGGGGACTTTCAGGTGTTAGGTCAGTGTTATTGTTTCAGGGGGTAGCAGCTGGAGGAAAACGGCAACAAGGTCAAAGGCTATATGTCTATGTTTGTGTCTGCCCGGCTAAATGAAGGTGTGTTTAAAATGTATGACAAGGGCCCAGCGCCGAGGGACGGGGCTATGACTGAACTGAATATACAATGCTGTCATTATGGCGCACCTCACCGGGAGATAGAGGCCTATTTAACACAACGCTGCCTTTGGCTCAAGTTAATGGAACCTTTGTGAATTAATGAAGGGAAAACAAACATTCAGAAAAATCATTACCACATAAACTTGTTTAATTTAGCTGTGGGTTTATTTTGAATTATACATGGGACTTTGTTGATTCATTGTTACTGCTAAGAAAGTTGTGCTTTTGATAGTGTTGGTTTGTTAGTCTTTTAGCAATATAACTCACGGCCATAATGTGATCAAATCTTCCAAAAAAAGAAAGAAAAAGAAAGTAATTTTTACCATTGTATGCAGGAAAATTATTCAGTGAGGTCAGTGAGGGAAAAATCATATGTTGTATTGGTGATTCTGTTTTATGCATAGGCATACCCTGAATAATAATATTAATAATGAAATCAGAAAACCCAAGTCATTTTTTTCTGTGCATGTGTACTCAACTGAAAGAGAGATTAGATCGAGATTCCATTGTTTGGGCAAGAATCAACATTTACATTTCATTCGTGGAGAGAGGAAAAATTTCAAATATGTATCATAAGGCCAATGTACACATGCATACATTCTTTTTCTATCACTTATCAAGATATGGTGTCATGGGAGGCTGAAGTGTTTTTAGCTGCTTTGGGCCTAAGACAGAATACATCCTAGTGCGTTCCCGTCAATCTTGCCATAGACATCCTTTTATAAAAGGTCTTCATAATGTGCTTTTTTTAACACTTGACGATCTATAGGTAAATCCCATACTCAGTACATAGAGGACTATAGCTCAACAAAACAATCAAGCATGCCCGAATGAAACGAAACATAACTTTGGGGTATGTGTTTGAGATAGAAACAACATTAGAGCAGGATTTAAAGCTCATAATTTGCATAGTATGGGATTTTGTATAATATAGGACCTTTAAATGAATTTACCACTTTGCCTGTCCATAATACTGTATTAAATGCCAAGCAAAAATGTTCTTTCAGTGTATTCATGTAGCTTATATTTATACATGTGCCATTGTGTTGTTTCAGATCATTGATGAGGACGACACTCAGTTCATGACCAACTGTCCTCCAGCAGTGACAGAAAGCACGCCTCGCAGACGCACCAGAATACAAGTGTTCTGGACAGCGCCACCTACAGGCACCGGCTGTGTTATCCTCAAGTATGTATCTGCAGTTTATATTATTGATTACAAACCTAAACCAATATAATATGATGAATAGTCTGCATTGTAAGCCTAATAGCATTTCTTCTGCCGCAAAACAATACTTTCATACAAATATACAACCGTGGTACTCTGTGTGACAAGTTGTGTTAGCAATTACGTGAATGACCCAAACTTTTACAAAAGGTGTCACGTATAATCTTTTAGTGTCAAGGAAACTGCTCTAAGTTCTATTCAAAAGTTAATTTCTTTTCTTACAGCCTAATTGGATCTTTTTTGAAAACTCTTCAAAGGTCCAATAAAGCCCAGTATTTCAAAGTCGTCTATCAAAAAGCAACATGAATGAGTTGAGCAGATAAAAGGCAAATCTAATAGAATATTAAACCAACCATGGGAAAAAAAGATGCTGTACATTTAGTATTTTTTGCTGAAGGCAGTCTGCCCTGAGGTAACTGAAGGCAGGGCCAGAAAAAGTTCAGCCAGTCTCTGTTTGTGATAATGGTCATTTTAAAAGCAAACCACATAAGTACCACTGTTACTTAAAAAATGAATTTATATTTCTGACTGAAAGAGCTAATACAGTCTTTATAAAGGGATAGATATGAATTATGACCAATAGTTATTGTTAATAGAGGTATTATGTCCCTGGCCACTTTGTTAGGTTGACTTTGCATTTTATAAAGTGACACCAGGTCACAGAACCTATGGGTTCAATGCTGTGGCCCACTGTCTATCATCTAAGAAACACAACATCACCTAAGCTTGTGCATGACTAAACATTTTTTGCTTGATGCAATGTGAGAGTGCAGTTTGCATATTTTCCTTTAATCTCGTAGAACTCCAAAGCATCATGTCCACCACATTCACAACAGCCCACACAAAACACAGAGGCATGAGCAGTGGCCGGCGCAGAGTGTGGTCATTTTTACTGTGGGTTATTAGCAGTCATAAATCAGACAGAAGGTGTTGCTCTGTCACTTTAAGCTGGTCAGAGGCAGTGCTGCAGACAGTGATGATTACAAGGGCCCAATGGCTCCAGGCAGGTTATGTTTAATGTCTTGATTCAGATGTTCATTATAGATGATACTTTATATTGATAAATATATAATTTGATATTTGAATACTACTCCTTATCATGAGATCACTGAGAAATACACTGGCAGCACTCTGTTACAGTAAAAGTAATTTTTTATGCCATTTTTATTACATTAGTTGGTGTGAGAGAAGAGGATGTAAGGAATAAGAAATAATTGCACTTTTAACAATTACATTTTCAAATGCACACTACAGTTGAATGTCACAAAGTTCTTACACCAGATTGCGTTTTTTCCCTGCATCTTCTAATAACCCTTCACTTGAACATCACCAAAAAAATGAGTTAACGCTTTTAAGTTGCACAAATCTTAGAACTAGTTAATTAAAACGCCGCGAGCAAATTGCTTTGTTGTCAACACTCTCACAAAGAATGATGATGATAGTGATCTGGTGGCTTTAATTAAGCATTTTCTTTATTACATTTAGCTTCACAAGGCTTTGAACACTGTAATATCCCTGGAGTGAGAAACCAAAGTTTAAACAAGAAAAGGCTTCTGTTGTTTTGTACTTTCTTTCTTTCTTTTAATTACAGTAACACTTAAATGTTGACAAGACGCTGACATATCAATTTTGGCAATAAAACCAAAAAATAGCCTTATGATGACATTCCTGTTGATTGTTCTCCATTGCAAATCTTTATTAATATTCAAAAACTAACACATTTTATACATGCCACCTAAACACAAGTGTGTCACCACATAGTTTGAATGTGTCACTTAATATCACTAAAGATTTATATAATGTTTAAAGTTTTCTTAAATGTCATTCCAGTTATATTTTCTCCTCGTCCCATCTCTCTGACAGCTTCTATAAAAGAACAATAACAGATCTATGATAACTTGGGGACCCACCTGAGTATAACATATTTCCCTTTCGCCGCTCTCTCTTCATGCATCTCAGTTCTGGATTTCCGATGGGGCTAACCCTGTTGAAGCACAGTGCTGGAACTTGCCCCTCTCCCAGCTGCTCACTTTAATTGATCTGCTGCAGGTTTTGACAGATGGATCATAGCCAGCGTAGTCGTATTCTCTGGTCCAATAAAGTCAGAGCACATACACCTGGTATTACTGTCACACTTGTATCTGTCAGCGCCTGATACACAATAAACATTACCTCATCCACTGTCATCATTCTCTGCTTGAACTATCACTTCACTCTGTGTGTAAAACAGTTTCTGTTTGGCCACAACAAAGTTCAAAGAAATTGTTTATGCTAAGCAGAACTACATAATCTGATCAAATGTGGGATTATTAGCGTCAGGTTGCTCTTTTTTCCATGGGTGACAACTCCTTCAATTTCTCAGGGTTTGGGACCAGCACTAAGTGTGGCTGGAGTTTAAGGTTGGGCTTTCTGGCTGCTTTCTGAATAATGCATATTGTTGATGTTAAATATTGTTCAGATATACAGTAGATATAGTATATTGTGCATACAAAGTGTTAGCCCCAAAAGTGTTTTTGTAGTCCAGCCATATGCCAATGTATAGTGTTTATAAGCAAAACCATGACACCAAAAATACAGAAATGTTCATGCTCTCACAACATCCATGTGTATTTAGAATAATTGCTAAATCTAATTAATGTCCCAGAATGAATGTACGAATGAATGGCTGTCTGTTTATCTGATTATTGTCCAGGTTGCTGCGCCTCTCAAACACAAATAGCTGCGAGCTCCTTATGGTCCCTAAAAAGAAATTAGTTGTGGAAGAAAATTAAATTTGTAAATGTTCTACCAAAAGGAACATAATTAATTTCCATTGAATATGGGTCCCACTCCCTCCTAGTATTTTTATCTAAATACATGTTGGCATTCAAACTTGTCAAACACATGTCTGTCAGTTCGGTCCAGAAGGCTTCAAACAGCTCTTTGCAGTTGGGAGAGCTCCAGTTCTTGTGGTGCTGTATACTGTGCTGCTACACGCCTCTGGGATCTCATTTAATTACATTCAAACTCCAGCTCACACCTGCTGGTCTCAAATCAGTGCAATTATTTTGGGGAGGGAAAGGGTGCAAAAGCTGTTAGTGGCAGATGTAAGGCTTATTCTTTTTAAGATAAGCCAGGGACGGTTTATTTATTTAGTCCCATAACTTCAATCCTGCCATAAAACAGTGATATGATTAGAGGACAGTAAAGGCAGCTTTTGGTTTAAAAAATGCACTCCAATGCAGCAGCTGTCATAGTGCATGGCTATAACTAAGTCTAAACTTCACCAATTCATATTTTATTTTATTTTTATTTTTTAAGTGTGTAGTGGAAGATAAATTCATGCTTTTACTAGAAGTAATGGAGATGTATGGTCCGTTTATATTAAGATTTAATGGTTTGTAAACACAACTAGCTGATCAGCCAATAACATGTGAGTAGGCTAAATCATTGCATTAAGCCACATTGATGCTATTACGACTAAGGTGGTTGTCTGACTGATTTCTCTAATTTTATAACACACCATTTGTGGAAGTTTTAGAAAGTTTTTGAAAAAGAGAAAAGATCCAGTGAGTTTTAAGAACCAAAATGCTTATAATAACTAAATTATTACTTATTACAAGGTTTGCTTTAAACCATCTAAATATAATATACACAGAAAGCTTGAAGCAGATCTTCAGGGTCTATCATAAGTGCATGTGTGGATTTCTAATATTATTTATAACATGTAGGCAGTGGTGGATTTAGTGGTCTGGGGGCTCAAGACGAATATGACACTTTTTAAATCCTACCTGAAAATTCTCTTAATTTGTCAGTCCACAACAACCAGACAACTTAACCATACAGAGACAAAGAAAACTGGTATTTTACCAAATTAAGTTTAATAATTACCAAGACATTTTTATTTTAAGCTTCATTTATGGGCCCCATGCAGGAAGCTTGGGGATCTAAGCATATGCCTACTTTTGCCTAATGTTAGAGTCGCCTATGTTGGTTGTTAATTCAGTACTTTATCAGTAATCTAACATACCCTCCAACTCAATATACCCTTCTTAAAATAATGTATGAGCTAAAAAATATGTTTTGAGAAAAAAAAAAGTGACTCACGAGAGTACAACATGTCAAAAGCTTTTCAAACAGCACCCGTCATCATGGGTTTAGAACTAACCACAGCTTCCCCCTCACCCCCTGAGGCAGGAAGTGGACTGTCACCCCTCATACACCCCCCCACCTCCCACCCACCACCATTCACCCGCGTCCCATGGAGCTGCCAGCCTGAACAACTGTCGCCTCAGACCCTGGGCAGAGTCTCCACTGGACTCTACAGACCATCACTCACCCACTGGAGTTAGCTCTACATGTGTCTGGCTATTTTGGTTCAGCAAACATTTCTCCTAACTTTGGGATCTTCTGCTACAGTCACCAAAGGAATACTGAATACTGTAGTGTGGATGTTCTTTGTTGAATCAAGGAGCACATAATTCTGCCTTGCTACCATGTCTTTTTATAGTTGCAGGTGTATTTTGGTAAATTTGCATAAATTGATCATGTTAATGGATGGGCTTTGACCATTGTGAGATACACGGAGACCTTTGGAAATAATTCCCTGTAACTACAATCACCACCAGGCTACACTTTCCTTGGTTTATTTATGAACTATGGAGCATGCCATTCATTTGGATCAATGCCATTTCCTCAAAGCTATTTTTATATTTGTGTGCAAAAACAGTTCCACAAAAATGCAATTAAGAAACATTTTCTGACCTTCTCTGTGTAATCAATTAGTTGAAAAAAACAAATCGATATTTTGAAGTCATTATTGGCACAAACTGTTTTTTTTTTCAATATAAGCAATAGTGGGTTATGCCATTTTATTATTTCTAACAAATTGGATTTTTGTGGTCTTAGAAATAGCAACAAAAACTCCACTTCAAACACACTGAACATAAAGACAGCCCTGTCACTTGGCACTATAAAGTTTTTGTTCATATCTCCAAGACTTTATCTTTAAACCAACTCGATTACATCTGTGCTATCTGGAGCTGTCACATCTCCTCCAATAGCTTTAATAACGGTGAGGCAGTGTCTTCAAAGTGTCTCCTGGGCATTTTGAAGAAGGCATTTGTCTTGACTTTCATCTAGTTTGTGTACAAGCTTTTAAGAGAGGGGGGTTGTTTGTGTGCGGGGCATGTGTTTTGGTGGTTCACTCGGGACACTCAGGCCCTTCTGTTGATGAGCCCCGTATCTGCCCTCACATCTCCTCCACTGCTCAAAGTCAAACATTTTCTCTGTCTGTGCCTCTGCCCTCGTGCTGGTTTCTCGTCACGTTGTTATCAATTTTACCTTTCGCTCTAAAGTGCTCCCCTTATAAACCTTCTGCTACGTATGTGGTTGGTCTATCAGTTTTCAGGAAGGGTGAGCAGAACCACAGACAGCGGGATGTTAACTCTCTGTTGGGATGCGGACATAAGCACAAGGTCATTTATTGATTGATTCATTTATTGGCTTTGTGGAGAATAACTGCAATTTGTAGGGGCTATTTCAGACCTGACTTTGAAAAAATTTCTACTAGCGAAGATGAGGGACAGCTGTAAGTGGCTCTCTTTTGTGATGCTTGGTTAAATGCATATTCACTCCAAATTCATACTGCCTATTTTATTGGGAAGACAATGTATATATTACACTGCCTAAAATAGCCTCCAGTGTGGTCTTTTGTAGCCTTGCAGCTTCATATTTTGTCATTTTGAGTGTTAATAGATGATATTTTGTGCAACTTGATTAAAGCTAATTTTCTATTTTTTATTGTCTACAACTTGGCTTGATGCAATGTTACTTATGCACGGATCTACATGATTTAGTTTAGAGTGGTACTAAATATCAACAAAATAATCCTGGACGTAATATTCACTGTAGGATTTGTGTGAACATACCATACACATGAGATGTATCCTCCTATCTCTGCAGTATACTGAGAAGGAGCAGGTCCAGCCTGCAGGGTGCTGGGAGGACCTGTCACATGTGACACATATGTATCTGATTTAAAAGATTCAGTATATTCTACATTTGGCCAGAGGCAAAGTTTGAAATGTAGGGTTTTAAAACTCAGATGATAAATAAGAAATAGGAGTGAAACAGATAGTAAAGACATTCTGATGACTGCAGGTGAGAACTGTCATTTTGGTGCAAGCTCTTTCATTTATGTGATTAAAAGTGAAACAACAAAAAAAGGTTTAATCAGGTTTAAATCAGCCAATTGTAGGGGGAAAATCCCCTTATTCCTGTTTACATACATTCTCTCCCCCTCCCACATTTCTGATACAACTGCTCAAGGACACTTCAAGTTGATCTCTAGTTTAGTACAACATTATCCCAGACTTGCGTCATCCTATGTTATAAAACTACAATGGA
>JAVQKG010194378.1:0-12360 GCA_036025885.1 Hypseleotris bucephala
GAGCCCACCCCCCACACATCACCACACATGACATCACTAACACCACACATTCATACCCCATCACCACATGCACACACACAGATGGATAAAATATAAATACATAAATACATAAATAAATACATAAATAAGTACTTATGGCTGAGCACAGAGGAGGAGCACTAAACAGTAATTTCAAACAGCAATATCCCACCAAAATATCTCAAGTCATCAATATTATGTCCTTCTCCACTACCTCCACTCACATTAATAGTACACATCAGTAAAGCTAGGTTATCAAAAAACAATCAGCTCTCATCCTCGGTCAGTGACTTCAGGCTTTGTGACACAGGTGGCCAACCATATCTTTAGCGGCTGTTCCTTTTGGAGCCTGTGTGGGGCTGTAGCGGTGCAGTGGAGCGTTCAGTTTTGGTGATGCGGGCGCGGTCAAAGGCCCCCTGTCACCCCTGTGTCCTGACTGTTCATTTCCCTTTCATCTTGAGTGTGAAATCGGTGCCGGTGCTGCGCTGACCCAGGCATTAGGAGGTCAACTATTGAAATCTGATGTGCGCCTCGCTGGCAACAGATGGAGGTGAAGAGGAGGGCTATGGGACACTGGAGGAAGAAAAAAAACACATTATAGTTTGTTTTGGATGTAAACAACTAAACATTTGAAATGGCTTAAAAGCAGAGGGAAAAAGTGAATAGCTTATTGCACATGCTTTGAAGAAAATATGTCTTTAAAAACCTAGCTCTTGATGATTCGTTATCTTGCTAAATCTCTGAAGTTATCAAATTGACTTTGTTGTCAGTGTTTGTAGCTTCACACCAAGTTCAATCCCAGGTTTGGATATACAGTTTATACTTGTTTTTATAAGCACCTTAAAATGTAATTTCTGTAAATAACAACGAATAAACCTACAAGTTGTGTTATGAAGAACATTACCTATTGACAGTTTATATCACAACAGAAACGTGTATATGTCTGTTGCAATATAAATTAGAAACAATAAATCATTTCAAACTCCATGTCATTCTCTGAGTTTGAATCATCGAGATATAAAAGGGCTGCTATATACCCTCAATGGTTTGAACACATATACGTTCAGAGTGGATCGTGCACCTCGTCTCAGTGCGAACCCTCAGAAAGCACATGGGAGATGAAGAAAAGTGTGAGAAGTTTGAGCTCTTGTCTCTTGGTTCCCATCGGCTACACTTTGATCCTGGCCCTTGCTGCCCTCGGAGCCCTGCCCAAATAAGGTGTTCTGCCTCCTGTACTGCTCTCTGAACAATCACAAGAGTTGAGAATGTGCTCAAAGTTTGGATCTCCAACACAAACATCTTTTATTCAAAGGCTGTCTGTAATCACAAATAAATAGCATTTCTGGCAATGAGCAGAGGCACAAGAGAGCGGCCTATCTCAGGAGCAGATAACAGCAGATATGATGGCGGCGATAAGAGAGTAATTTGGCTTTTAGAGATAGCTGCGGGGGCCCGAGCTGAGGCGCGCCGATTTACTCTGTGTATGGGAGGTTGTTTTTTTCCACATTTTTATCTCTCCTGTTGAAGCTTTTCATCTCTGATGATTTTCTCTCTTTTTTATGTATTTCCCCCAGAAGGTGAGATCACAAACCCACTGAAGGCACAGGAGCATGTTTTAAAGCCATGGACAAAATACAAATATTTGAAAATGTATTTCATGCTAATTATGTCAGGTTTCATGGCCCTGGCACAGTACTGAGGCGCAGCCTGGATGCCTTAATTTGTATAGAAATTGTAATCATTTGTTCATTTCAAGGTGAAAATTGCATTTTTTAATTTAAATTGTATCCTGCGTGATAGGCTATTATCTAGAAAAATTGTCTGTGTGTATAGCGGTCTATGCCCTGGCGTCACGCCTGTTTAGAGCTACAGCTCCTGAGAAAGCCTCATATGTGAATCTCTGACTGAATGCACCGGCCTGCTCCTCTCTCACAGACACCAGGCACTCATTTCCGTTTCACTTATTAATATTAATTAGCTTGAGACTGACTCAAATACAAATGACTCTTCTTTGTCAGTTTCATCTACCTCTGATTTGAAAGATTATGAACTTTACTGGGACTTTCTTTTTCTGACATTTAGCTGTTTTGTGCATCTGGAAAAATTGACAAAATCAAAGTTCAAGTGAGAATGTGGAAAACACATGACGTCTTTTAATAAGAATCAGATGTGATGAAATTTTCATACTTACATATTTACAATAAATTTAAGGTAAGCCCAAAATTACATTTGGCATTAGGTAGTTTGTTGTGGCAAATTTAGTATTAGTTATTTTTCAAATAATAATATAATAATATTATTTGTCTTTAGACAGGTGTCATAATGTACTTCCCTAGCATTTGTCAAAATGATTGCATTCTATCAATAAACCATTACCATATCCAATATGTGAACTGTTTTTAATTAAGTTGTGACAAACCCTTGTCGCCGTTCTTTCACTGCTGCAGACGATCTATCAATAATTCCTCCGAGGGCTAACCATGAAATCTCAAATACCCAAATGTTCTGAAAATAAGATTTGCTGCCTATGCAAAGCAGTGTGAGCCGATCTGTGTGCTGCAAGCTGTGCTGCAGTGTCTGTGTCAGTGACGAGCACAAAGCCGGGCTCAGGTACACGCCGTATGCTGGCATAATTACAGGATTTGGAGGATTATTATACTGTAAGTGCTTTCATGGCGACAGCTGGGAGCTTTTTACTCCCTGTGACACATAATCTCCAAGAATAAAACCCAGACCCCCACAGCATCGCTTAATCATTTCTTAGCATACCTGCACACGGCTCCCAACTCAGCTCACCAAAGACAGATTTACAAATTAGAACATCATTATCATATCTAATATAAATCACACTTAAGTTCATATTTGAAAACACTTTTGAAACAGTTTGGGATGATGTTTCCTCCCAGACCCTCAATCAGAAGAAATATAAGAACAATAAAAGTACATACTTAACTGAATTTTATTTTTTGGTTGCCTTATTCTTGAACGGGACCTTGTTGTTTTTTCTTCTCATTTTTCAACTGATAAAGCGCTTGAATTCCTATTTTCCAAATAATCCCTGTTCTTTAAATGTCAGTTATCAACTTAACTAAGGTTATCATATTCTTTTCTAGTAAACTCCTTTTAAAGTTATATGAACACGTTTTAGTGAAATCGGAATCATTTGAGGGATTAAATTTCCAGTATTAAATGTATTAAACTAGAATGTATGATGATGAATACTTTATTATAAATAACACTTTAAACTATTTTACTATTATTACTAAATCCAATTTTAAAAAACATCACATACTTAGACATCCACATTGGTCAGTTTGTCCACAGCATTTGAGAACAAAGACTATGGGTATGTATATGTAATTTAAATTGTGATCAATAAAAAAATACATATATACAAAATAAAAGAAAGTTATTTATGTTGCTATTTTGGGCTTTTTTTCAACACACTTTTGGGTCACTTTCTCTAGACCTCCTTTCTTGTCCCCGACCTTCTTCTTCTCTGGTCCTAAATAAGATCCGAATCGGTGCTGTTATATTTTCCATGGCTTATTTTCCCATCCCAGGGACTATGACCACCATGCACTGCTGAGACTTCTGCCTTCACTATATCACTCTACCTCCTGTGCTCAAGATAGCGACCCGAACCCTCCTGGTTGCTACTCTGAGGCTTTTCATTCCCATTTCTGTGATCTAAACAAACCCATTACCTCAAGAGGTCTACTGCTTCCTGCTTGCCAGCCCGCCACCCTTGCTACACTCAAGCTCCTGGGCCATGAGGAGACTGAGGACACAGGCTAGGAGCTAAATAGCCATGCATATTGAGCTACCTTCAATGGCCCCTAGTATGTCCGTATAGTTGAAATTCACACTAGCCTGGGCCCCCGTGCACTTATCTAAGGCACTGCAGAGGGGCGAGAGGTTTATCCCTATGCTCCTGTAGTCAATCAATTAGGGGATCAAAGACACAGATGAAGCTAGTGTCACAAAGCTGTTCCCACACATAGACTTGAAGAGCCAACTCGTCCGCTTTCTGACTGACAGGGCACTAAAAAGGGGGGTAGAGACAAAACCGGTAGGGCCCAAGCGAAAGGGGACTACCATAGCACATGCAAAAAAGTCTAATCTGGACAAGCAGAACTCTCACATGAGGCTATGAAAGCTGACACTGAGCCACACAACAATGGAAGAAGTGAAGAGGTGTGTTCCCACGCAGCACAAACTTACATCATGTGACTTAATGAGGCTGATTGGAATCTATAACTTTGTACAATGACATATGAGAAATAGTTACACCATTTTCTATCAAAAATGTACTTGCACCAGTTTACATCAGCAGTCACTTGTCAACAGGAAAGTTGTTTACTACAATTTTGTACTGTTAGTTTGAGCGTTGTCTTATATGTGGCCTTTGATTTGTACAAAGGGCAGACTAAAATATACAGACGAAATATGGGTTTAGTTATAGTTTAGATTAGTTTGAGTCTTTTTAGAGTACAAGTACATTTAGAAACCAGATTTATACATATATTCTATAATTGTATATAAAACATCCTGGAAACAGTATCTATGATTGATTGGGGCCCAGGCACAAAGTTAGATGACAATATTTAATGTATAATGAAAATAATGAAATGTAATTACAATTTGAGAGAGAGAATTTAAGCCTGGAATGTGGAAAGCAGACCCTATGACTGTAAAGTTAATGTGAAAAAGATGACACTTCACAAACAGAATTTGACGTTGATGTTCGAAAATATCATTTGTTTAAACTTATAGATAATAATAATTGAAACAAAAATCCTAATTTATAGTTACACTGAACTTTTCAATTCAATTTTGGTACATGTAAAATTCTGAATGAACATGAGCCGTGTTTGACATACCTCCAGTGGTGCTGGACATGAATAAGGTTGACCATTTTGACCCTGTGTATAGTATGCATTTCTCTGGATGCCTTCATAGCGCTGGTTAGTTCCCCGCATTGACACCATACCACAGAGATTTGCAGACTACATTCCCCCAGTCTGTGGTGTGGGTCAGCTGGTCCAATGAATGACTTCCTCTTGCAGCTGCAGCCCTGTTATGTTTAGCACTCATCACTCTGTAATCACATCATGTGGTGGAACACATATGGAGAACACACGCCTGCTAATGCTAATGCGCTAATGCAAAGAGACGCTCATAAAGTTTGCACCTTTTAACCACCACATATCATTAGTCAGTTATTTTTTGACAAGAGCACAGCATGATTGAGACTGACATGAAGCACCCTGAATATTACATGTAATTTATTTTAAAAACAAGGTGAAATCCAAATTGAGGTTTGAACATGCAGACCTAAAACAATGTGAGGCCCCTGTGTCTTTAAATGCCTAATGCTTTTAAAGACAGGAAAAATAAGAGACTAGTGTTATGATTAAAATGTATAAGTGTTTTACTTCTTCTTTTTTCCTTTTTTTAAATAATACTTCTAAAAGTAACTCTGGTCTCACAACAAGATCCTGGTCTGATCCTGAACATGACTGAATTTCTTATACTGCATTTTCTGCATGTGTTACATTGGGTTCCAGACTTCTCTCACCATGTTGACCCTCAACTTATCCCTCATCAAGCCCAAAGTTTCTGGAAAGTTTTCAGACTCCCAAAAAACTTCTACACTTTTAAGCTGTAGAAAATCTGAATTTATCGTTGTTTCGTTGTTTGGGACTTTTAGTGTTTTTTTAGTTGTCTTCATGTTTTGTCTTTATGTTTTCCACACTCTGACAAACTGCGTCCAGCAACAAACAAGAACCGACACATTTTCTATTTTTAAATCTTTAATTGATAACAGTTACGCCAGTGTTACAGTAAACACACCAACAGGCTGAAGGTAGTAAATACCAATACACGTTTGCCACTACTCTAATACTTCATACAGCAGAATAAATTATATCATGAGAATATACACACATGCCGAACGGAAAAAAGGCAAAAGCACAGAGGTCAGAAGAAAGCAACTAAAAACAGGTTAACATTGGAACGGACGAGAGGCGGGAAGGACTTCAGTGGCTTAAATATCTAAATGTTTATTGACGTGTTAGAAATGATGAGTCACACTAAGTCTAAAATCCTTTTGTATTTAAAATATACACAAATTACTTTTTTCCGTTGGTCCACGAATGCAACAGGAAGTGATGTAAGTTCCAGAGCAGGTATCAGAGGTCCATGGTTCATTCAAGTCTGCTCTGTCAAAGTTGTTACTAAAAATTCTCCCAGGTTATGCATTGAAACATTGTTAAGTTTCATCGATCCAGCCACGTTTCAAAATATACAGTTATCCATAGTCCAGAAGTTGGTCTTTGTCAAGCTTTCTTTTCCATTAAGTTTCTCTTTTGTACAATTTTATAGCAACAATTTAAATGGAATTAATACATTAACTAGTTTATACAAATGTTCCATTTTTAACTTGGGCCCCAAAACAAACAAACCATAAGTTCGAAAAGGAAAAAAATAAAAATAACAAAAAACAATTACAAGTAAATAAGACATCTACTTTCAGAAATCCTTGCTTACCTATCACTCATCATGGTCAAGATTTAATAATAATAACAAAAAAACATTTTATATAAACAAGCTGCTCAGTACTGTACAGTTTTCATTTAGGAACATCAATGCCAGGGGGAAAAAACTGGTCCCGATCATCTCAAAAGTCTAATACAAATGCTACACAAATGTTTCCACTAATATATTTTTTCTTTTTGTACATTACAGTGAATGAAGGGGATTAACAGGGCATCTGGTTCAAACTCGAGGTGTTACCTGCGGTTGACCCGATTTAGTCAATTTTCAGACTATGTGAACGGTGCAGCGTCTACACTTTTTTAATCTTATAATGTTAAGAGTTCAGGAATGCCTATATCCTGTATGTGTAAACTTTACTTGTGGAATGGTACTATGGTATTTGGCGACAGTAGCAGTAGAGAGTAGAGTTTTTTTGTTTCTTCATAATTAATGTTAGGTGTTCAGGAATGCTTGAGAGATAAGTCAAAACAATGGAATTATATGGTAGCACTGTGGTGATCACAACTATGTGGTCATTCGTTTGTCTAAAAACAACCACGTAAGACATACATGAACACGGATACTTTTATGAATCCACATTTTGTCCTTTCATTTTGGCTGCTGCACAGACGCTGTACAGCTGTGGTAATTATTGTACAGGGACTTGTTATTTTTTGGTTATTTATTGCTTTGTTTCCACATTTCTCATTTTGCTTGTGTTCTTTGCTTATGTCCCAGGTTTTACATCCATGTACAAGTGAACTTGGCTATTTCACCCAAACTTGTCAACATGAATAAAAATGTTTTGCTTCAACGTTGTATAACAGTATAATAATCTCTTAAAATATCAAACAACTGTTGCCAGGGCCTTTTTTAACTAAAATAATCAGGAATGTGTTAGGACCTATACACTACTCCTGTGGAATGTATTGGAAGCTGTGGAAATCAGTTGAAGGTGCATCTATACAATGACATGTTGTGAGGAAAGTGGCCGCCCACTGGCTAATAAAACAGAGGGTCACTGTCAATTAGCTTTGACATTACATTTGGGTGATTTAATCTGCTTTACACTGTTAAATACAGACAGTATTCCCAGGCAGACAGGATTTAGGCTAACAGGGGGAGGACAGAGTTTTAGCCCTCTTTGGCATGGTCCATATTTTGAAAAACAAAATACATTAATTTTCACAATCCTGTTTTTGCAAATAATGCCATTGTCCCCATGGACCACGGCTAAAGATGGGATGGAGGTTAGAAGGGGGGAAAGCTATGTTGTTGTCGGCCAAAAACACTGCTTTAATTCCCTGCTGGATCGTTTCCAGCCAGACTTCCCACTGAGTGGCCAAGTTCTTTAGGAATGTCAGGACAAATGTGGAAGTGAGAAGGTCAAATCGTTCATAGGAGCTCCAGGGAAAAATGGGGCTTGAAGGAAGAGCAGCTTGGAAAACAATCACCCTTTTCAAATTTCAAACACACGCAACACACACTCCCCATTGGTCCCATCCAGCCACAGTTATTTTTACACACCAACCACTAAACGGAGAAAAAGAGATATGAAAGAACAACCAAAAAATATATCACAATAACCATAATCATATACCAGCAATTTTTAACAATATCAAAAAATGGAGAAATGAGAGATTGGCTTTGTTAGCTACTATGAACAGCAAAAGTACATGTCTTCAATGGCTTAGTGCTTGACTGCAGCCTATAGGCCAAAAGCGACCATAAGTTTGTCAATGTATGTGCACTTTAATTCAGTCTGGGCAGTGCTTTTAAGTGTGTAGCAACATGCCTAAGTTGGCAGACAGGAATAGCTTCTGTATTTTCTCTGGTCCAGAAGGAATCCTGAAGCACAGATCCAAAGCCTTGATGTTAGCATGAGGAATGTTAGCTAGCAAGGATGTTAGCAGAACTTTTAGTAGGCCTGTCCGGTCTCCACTTGAAGCAAGCCTAGCACGGCCGAGTGGTCTCCAAGCTTCATTCTTCTCTGAGTGGACAAGCTCACGTTCTTAGCCAGGTAGTCAACAGCAGCTGAAAATAGAAAAATATAGCATTAACCTAGATGTCCAGTAACATAAGTACACATATAGAGCTTATTTGAACAATTATTACATTTATTTTACATTTTCAAGAAGCTGGTGGAGACCCTTCCTGGTTCAGCCTTCTACATTTATTCAGGCTTGGAAATGGCACAAAAAGTACACTGGCTTTATGACCACTTGCATCATTTACAATTGGGCTAAGACAGTAATCCGTCCACTTGCTTGTAACCACACTGACAGACAGGTGGCAGATTTCTCACGACATATGTCCCATTCATTCTCATGTCATTTCTCTTGATTAAGGTTGAAATAAGTTGTGGCAGAAGAGATCAGAGAGACAAAACCCCTCCCCCTTTGTGCCTTGTCTGAGCCTGGCACAGTCCTGGCAGAGAGCATGTGCATTCTGGTAAAAAGTCTCCAATGCTGTCACTCACACAGGTCCCTGAGTGCCAGTCTTCATTACACGTGGCATCTCTGATTTCATGCCCTCCACACTCCACATGGCCCATCATTTTGAGGAACAGACAGCAGCTCTTTCCCCATCTCTCCTTCATTCATTACACAGCCACTGTGCTCAATCACCGTCTTAATTAACCTTGCATCAGCTCACATCCGCGCGGCCGTCACTTTAGCTTGTGCAGATGACAAAACCAACGGTATGTGCACACATGAAAAATCGACATGTGAGAAGCCAGGGCACCAGATGCATTGGGAGATAAACAAAAATCATCTACTGTACTGGTTTAGAACTTAGAACTTGTAGAACTTAGATTACAATTCAGTCAAAACATATAACTGGACTTTCTTTGTCTAAATTTATTTGATCCAAAGCGTTCACAGAACTGTCAATTTATACAGGCTTGGAACTGGCTTGCGACAACCTGTGAGTGGATTCAGTGGTCTCAGATTGATGCCATGTAACTCTGACAAAATAATAGCATCAAAAAACAGATAGACATTAGAAAATTCAATCTTCATGCGACCGATTAAAATGAGCAAAAGAAGGAAGACTAGCTAATTGTCAGCTCTGCTAGTGGCAAGAGAACCAATGTGTTTTCTCTGCTTGAAAATTTGATTATTGCTCTAAATACTGGCCTATAAGTGAGTGTAATTTGTTTACATGTCACTCTGTCCCACTGTGTATGAATATAAATGCAAAAAAATCATATCTGCCAGCCAAATATGAGTAAGATGTCCACAAACATTTAATAAAAAGGACGTAGACAGTAATTTGATTGTCTCTCCTACTCTCTACATTGGCTTCAAAAATACTAACAAATGTGTGGGGCTGTCTTGTTGAGGAAAAGTGTGCTTCATCTTACCTCTCATGAATGGCTCTGACAGCATCAGTCAATTATGTTAATCTAATAAAGCCACTCTTTCCTGCCCCGGGGCTGTGTGTGTGTGTGTGTGTGCAGGGAAGTAACAGGGTAAAAAGAAGGAGAGGTGGGCAAGAGGACACTGTGGCCCCTGAGGGTGTGCCGTTTCTTTGAAGTGGCCCTCTACTCGTCCTCATCCAAGTGGAGTGGGGTGTAACTGAGCGTCTCACCAAAACCATGGAGCAGGGTTCTGAATGATACTGGGTTTTTATCAAGAGCACGTGTCTGTGTCCACAAGCTCAAAGGTTAGAGGCCAGAAGGCTGTCTTTAAAGTTGGGTATCTTTTAAGTTCCCAATACGGAGCAATTTGTGGAAGTGTGCATCATATAAAAGTGACTGTGAGTGTTTTATAATAAATGTAGCTGGGCCTGATTATACAAGATTTAATGTAAACTTATATTAGGATTAATGTGAATTTATTGTGAAGCTCTTTGTGACTCCATCGGGGAAAGTTGCTAAATAAATAAAATGTACTTTCCTACTTTTCAAACCAACTTTACTTATGATAAAAGATGTCATTTTTGAAGAAATTTTAATATCAAATTGTTTAAATGTCTTTTTTTTTTTTTAGTGTGGGGATAATGAATCGGGTTCCATTGTTATCGGAGGTCATACAGCCATTCCAATGAAACAGACAGTTGCTCTTACAAAAAGCTTTAATGGTCCAGCATGTAGCTACAGCTGTCTCCTGTTGGACCCTTTTAAATTTTTGTGGTGCAACCAGACGAGAGCTTTACAATTGACACTTGATTTTGTTATAGATTTTGATAGTTGAGGGATTGTATTTTTGGCTGACTCATCTGAGCATTAATAGAAAGTGGGGCGGTGTTTTAATGTTGTATTTGAACATCTTTCTGTCTAAAAAACAACCTCATCATTGCCTTGCAACAACAAAGACACAGAATAGGAAAAGTTAGTCATGAATCCTACTCACTCTGTCCGTACTGGCTGTACTGGTATCCCGCGGTGACGGGGTCCACGCTGTAGCTGGTGGCGCTGTAGGTGGGGGGGCAGTAAGACTGGGACGAGGCCAGGCTGTCCACACTCTTGATGGTGTCCGAGCGCTGGCTGCAGCTGGCCGAGATTGGGTTGGAGGTCTCAAGGCTGCTGTGGAGGGGCGAGATGGAGAAGTCGTGCTGTGTCTGGGACGGCACAGCGCTGGGGTTACTCAGGATGCTCATCACCTGCAGGAAAACGAGGAACAGCGGAGGTTAGGTTTGGAGAAAATTCATGATCAAAGCATATGACGGACTGACTGTAACGTCTAACCACACTGAAAGATAGTTCCATCCTCTAAATATCAATCTACATCCTCTTCAGTTTACATGTGTTACTCTACTGATCAGGTTCTTGACTCTGGAGCATGCTCAGAGCAGCTCATCCAACCCGAGTCACCTGGGGTAGAAGGGGGGAACGGAGGGTGTTAACATTTGGAAAATTGAGGATCAAAGCCCCAACAGAGTTATGGGGAAAGTACTTTTTTCATTCGCAAATAGAGCACCATCCCAGCGCCTTCACGGTGCAGATACCAATAGAAATACACAATTTCAACTTTGAAATAGGCAAACTTCCCCATCGTTTTTTTTTTCCAAGTGCAGAGGTAAGGAAGGATACATACAAGGACAGTCCGTGGCAGTGAAGGGTGACGAGAGTAAGAAAAAAGTAAAAAGCGAACAAGGGAGACTGTTTCCATTAGCTTTTGGTGCCAGTAAGTGTTCTGTGGTGGGAAAGAGGGGTCCCATGGCGATAATAGACTCACCATTGGTGCCAGACAGCCCCCCATCCCATAGAACCCCAAGGCCTGAACGGTGCAGCCTACAGCACAACAAGCACCAAGGGAGTCCCTAATCCTTCGCCCCTAGCCTACCCATCTCATGAATAGTAATGGAGTTGGAACTGGTAAATGATCCCTTCAGATCCACACACACAAAGTATATATAGAGCTCGGCGAAACCCAACAGAGGGGCCCGCTGATAGTGCAGGTTGGGTCTTCGCCTCCATATTACACACACTGTATCATTCAGAGTGCATACAAAGCTCCCCAATTCAATATTCAAGATTATTGTAATAGCTTGTGACACTCGTCCAAAGAAGGGTTCGAAATGTGTTGAAGCGACACACGACCTGAAATTTCAGTCCGTCATGGTACCAACCCCACCCTTTTGCTAGTTACAGTTACATAGAGACATTTTCTAGTTTTATAAAAAAAAAAAAAATTAAAAACTGAATCTATTCACTGCTTGAAATACAAAGACATCACATCAAGCTAAAATTTTGAGCCGCTAGCTACGTATTCAGTGTTAGCTCAATATGGATAAATGGCCAATGTGTACATACTCAAGCAGCTACAACCTGACATATTTACTAAATGTTCATTC
>JAVQKG010194383.1:0-10760 GCA_036025885.1 Hypseleotris bucephala
CGGCGTCCTTATAGGGTCTACGTATCTGCAAAGTTTCAAAGTGATCGGGCATTTCGTTTTTGAGTTATCGCGGTCACACAGCCAATCTGCGGACGCGGACGCGGACGCGGACGCGGACGCGGACGCGGACGGACATGAAACCATAATATCGCCGAACGCATTGCGTTCCGCCGATATAATGAGAGTGCTAAGAAAGCAGCTCATGTCCATAAAAGTGTATGCAGCTGCTATGTGCATAACTGACACATTGTGTAGCCAGAGGATAAACATGGCTCCATCAGCCCCTCATGAGCATATACTCTGGATCTATTTGCATCTAATGTATCTACCTGTATCACAGACAGGGAAGGGATAATTGCATTCCTTGGCATGAATGTAACGCCCAGCTTATTCTTCCACTTGAGACGTACCCCTGCATTGTTGCACCTGTTTTCCATATTAATGTTACCATTTGCATGCGTTGCTGTCAATAGGGAGATAATCCTATAAGTGGATGGAATGGTATCAACAAGCTGGTATTTTTCTCTGTGGTGTATTTTTTCTATTGAGGCCTCTACACAAAGCACCTAGAGTCTGTTTGAAGTACTCTTTGATAATGCAATAGTTATCAAACTAACTATAGCAGGCTGGCACTAGACTGCACCCCGCAATTAGCACTGTTCCAGCAGGCCAGTTGTAGCCTTTAATTGTTTATTGATGAGAGCAATAGCCCTTGTTTTTTCATTGTGAACTCTGGCTCTTAGCGTAAAGTTTGGATTAATTAGTAATTGACCCTGATAGTGAAGTTGTAGTTTTTTTCTTTGCTGAGCTGTTAACAAAGCTAACTACTTAGTGTCACAAGGATAATTTGGATTGTCAGCCTTGTGTCGACTTCTTTTGCTTCTACAAGTGACATTTATATTAAAACTGAATTGTTTTAGAAGAGATTAGATAAAGAATGATGTGTTAGTTAAAATGCCAAGTGTTATCCGAAAAGATTATTATAGAACATGCACAGTTTCTTTACCTAAAAAAAGAAAAGTGTAAATCAGTCCATAGCATTTTAGTGCTCTTTTAGCTTGGCCATTAAATGCTAAAACAAAACAAAATTGTTGTTGTGTCCTTTCTACCCAGTTCACACAGTTCTTGCAGCTTGCAGTGTCTTGTCAAATTAGTAGTAGTACAAAGGTTTGTAGCTTCTTTACAAAATGCATTAGTGGAATATTCAGGCTCAAGTTTGTTTTGGTTGCCTTTTCACATAAAAGCCCACGTGTGAAGAGTCATTATACAGTATGTAGAAAAAACATATAAAGATCCACTTTACATTTCTAAATCTAAGCTGTTGGGCGGCGGTTAGCATCCTTGCCTAACAGCAAGAAGGTACTGGGTTCAATTGCTCAATGGAGCCTTTCTGTTATTGTGCAGCATTCACAACTCAGGACTAACCCTTCTTTGACCATTTATACATATTTCATTGTACACACAGATTGTGACTAACCATGCTGTTCTCTCTCACCTGGACTCTGTGGACTGGTCGAGCCTCTGCCAGAGCGGCCTGTAGGACCAGAGCAGGGGCCAGTGAGTGCTCCTCAGCCTGTTCTAGCAGAGTCAGCTGCTGTGTGATACTGTCCATCTCCTCCTGGAGGCGCTCTGTCTGTGAGTGGATCTCTGCGATCTTCTCAGCAGCAGACGCAGTGAGAAAGGCCTCTTTGAGATCCACCAAGTGAAGGGTCCTCCTCTCCTCCAGACGCACCAGTTTACGAAGCTCATCAAACTGGGAGTTCACAAACTCCTCCAGCTGCTCTGTAGACATCTGCAAAAGACAACTTCAAATTAATATTATGACTTTTTTATTGTTTTCTTTCATTGGTGGTCAGGGTTATTTATCTGAATTGTGTGTGTGTGTGTGTTTAACTCTGCTGTGGGAAAATACCAATAAATAACAAAATAAATATAATAAAAAACCCTCTCAACATTAATTTCATCACAATTTTAGTTTACTTTGTACTTTGTAGACTACTGCTAAAAGGGTCTTCAAAAACTTTCAGATCTAATGCACTTAATCGTATTTATTTTCCTTTACTTAATATGAAATTGTTGGTAAAAATGACAGTGACGAGTAGAACACAAATGAAGCCACTGCAACGCAATTCAACGATCTTCCCAGATTATCAGATTGGCATTACTTTATATTACGATACAATCTTTGATCGCAATATGCACACTCTGACATCCATCAATCTCCATCATTTTAAAATGTTTTTGTTAGCTTACATAAGAATTTGGGTTAGTACAATATAGTAAGTAAATTGAAAATGAGAGAGATAAAGATGTCCCATTTAAAAGCAGAAAATCCAACATTTATAAAGATGGAAAGAGATGCTGCTGTCATTTTGAATTAATCTGAATGAATTTCTACAGCGTAGTCATGAATCATTTATGTTAACTTAGAGATGTCACAAGTAAAACTAAGTTTTAAAATTAGTTGAATTAATAAGTCCCACACTCTACTTTTCTTTCTCTTCTTTTCCATATATATTTTAAATAAACCCATTACACTGTCAGGGAAGAGCTAAGTAATAGCACCATGCTAAGCCATAAAGCCAATTCCACCTATCCCATCTGCAGACACAGACCTCAGAGGATCCTTCTACCATCTGTTCTGTTTTCAAGGAACTGAACGGCTCATTGAAAGACCCTTTGAATCCATTACCCGCTTTTCTAATTTCACTCATAACATTATAAACATAAACAGAAATCTCCTTGTTAATCAACAACAATGATGGTTTAACTTTAGACTCTGCCTTCCTTTTTGAAAAGTTTTCAAATAGTGGGATGTATCAGGTGACTTTTCATGTGGCATCATTGATGGTGCAGTAGGTTGTTTAAGTATTTCACAAAATGGTGATCTAGAGCATTTTTCAGATACAACAACCTCAGGTTCAGAGAAAATTGGCTGAAAAAGAGAAAAGATTTATTGAGGCCATAGAAGCACATCTCAGATAACCAATAAACAATCAAGGTGAACAGAAGACCATGAACAGCCTTGAAGCAATGACAATGTACAAATCACAATGTACGAGCGTCTGTGTTGTTGGTCATCTACTGCAGTTTTAGTAGATGGTCAGAAAGTGGAGCTATATCTATTTATATTATTTTTTTATCAATTAAAATATAGATTTATAATAAGTATATACTTAAAAAAGGCTAATCTTTTGATGGAAAATGTTTTTTCCTCTTCAGAAAGCCACCAAACAGTATAGGACACAACCATTATCCACCCAGTGACAGAAACCACTGTGGTGCAGGGCAGAATCATAGCACACATAACAATGATCCAATAAAATCTCACACAAATAGCCTGTCAAAATACACTGAAATTCAAACTGAAATGTCCCTATTTCCTAGAGACATTATGAATTTAGCACAGTGCTTTATGCATCACCTGGAATTAAACTTCCATTGTTTTCTGACATCAACTGTAAAAACTCTCATTTCTGCAGCCACCCTTCACCAGTGGAGTGAAGAATCATGAATCCGTACCCTAGGGCCCCTCCAGTACAATTACAGTTTGCTATTTTTTCCCATGCAATCCGTTTCTCCAAATTACCTATTAGACGAAGAACGAGAAGCAACATTTTTAATTTACTTTCTTTAAATGAGTGGATAAAACATGCACATCATTCAATTCAAATAAGACAGAAATGGTTATTTAACATTCACTGGAAAAGCAGGGACATCCTCTGTTGTTGCTTAAGCAAATTAAACTCTCTGAATGGGTTTCTGATGAATAGTGAACAGCAGTCTACACCTATTAAAAGGATTGAGTTTTGTCTAAAGTGGCACCAGTATGAATGGGTTTCTGATGAATAGTGAACAGCAGTCTACACCTATTAAAAGGATAGAGTTTTGTCTAAAGTGGCACCATTTTGAATGGGTAACAATAAACAGACTGAAATGCAATTTTCTTCTTGGTGTGCAAGTGTTTGGAGGAGTTAATGACTCATAATCAACTGCAGAGGTTGGATGCTTTCTGACGTGTTTATGTAAGCATTAAAGAATCATTTGAAATTACATGAAAAATACTATATATGCATTACTGAAAGATACATCCATTGTGGTTTGACGTATTTTGTGAAATACGTATTTGTGAAGACAACACCCAATATTCTCTCTTTATCTCAGCAGAATAATGTCACATTCACTAAATGGTGTTCTGGGGGTTGAGTTCATTTATGTAGTCAGAGCATATATTTTTATGACACATGTAGCTAGACTCTGAAAGCACAGAAAGACATACCCTTTACTCAAGATATAGTTATATGACCTTCATTCTAGCTTGTAATAATGAAGTAAATGCTCAAACTATTGTGACTCCAAAGTCAACACAGCTGTCCACTCACTATTTAAGGTTTTCAAGGCAGAAAAGCAGAGCACAGTGTTTTAAAACTCATGCTATAATGCAAGCCATATTTAAGAAAACAAAGCTATGATCTTTATTATTTAGTTTCTTATTTTCACCCATTTAGGGATCCTCTACCCTTTAATTTGGACTGAAATGTTTTTCTCGCACTTCGGTGGCTGTAAACTGACTAGTAAACTTTTTTGAGATGTTTTGAATTAGAAGTGGGCAATATGGTGACAAACATTTTATCGTAATATGAAGCTCTTCACTGTTATTTTTACTGCAATGCCACTGTTTGTATTCATAAAAGATAAATAGTATTATGATCATCGTTACATGATTGGATGTATAATGAATTTGTAGTAAAAATGTTTTTTTATGTAGTCTTCTGTGACAGGCAGAACACACAATGACAATGAAAATAGTGGGAAAATTGAAATCATGATCTTAGTAGATCTTAGTAGGTAGTAAAAATCGTGATTTATTTTTACCACATCGCCGAACTTTGAATCTTTTTTGATAAAGAAGACTGACCTGACCTTCACTCCCATCATGAAAATGCCTATACCGTCCTCTACACTTAATAACAATTTCATTGCTTCAGAGGCAGTTGTCAGCCATGATCCTATAGATTCTATAGACGTATTTAAGTTAGTGAGTACAGGGAGCCCTCTAGCCCAGGACTGTGCATTGACAGGAGTTCTCTGTGAATGTGTCCTGCTGCAAGGAAAGGGCAGTGATGCGTGTTAATCTTCATTTGCATTGCTGTGAGCTGGAGCTGCTGAATGAGGCCTTAGGAGATAAAGGCTGCTTACAAGGACAGTTAAGGCAAGACAGTAGGAGGAGGCTATGACATCAGGTAGGGAAAAAACTCATTTATTTTCCTAGTAAGTCATGCCTTAATGTAAAATACAAGTTTAATTTTAGTTGTAAATCACATCATGTCCCACTTCTTACTTTAATAGAGTGGTATGGTACAGTAGCAAATAAATATACCTATTTGCAGAGCATAATTTGAGGGGCAGCAAGAGAGAACACAATCCCTTACTTTACAATTTGGGACCTGGACCTTTTTACCTGAATCCACCTGGTCCCGCACCTATTTGACTTATTATATATTTATTATATATTTCTACAGAATTAGTTTAAAATTTTATACTTACTTAGGTATTTCAAATGTTATATTAATAACTATGATCTAAAAATAAATACAATCTAATTAGCCTAATTAATCTTTACCCCATTGCACAACATCCAAAAATAAAACAAGTCTGACTGGACAATAGAAAAACTTTACCTGGGCAACAGAAAGTCTCTTGAAAGCCAGTGGAATGCATTATACACTTTCTGTATTGGATTAAACAGCAGACCTTGACAACTGACAAATACCAAGTATCAGGTAGGAAACTTTCTTCTGACAGTTTTCTGATCAAAGGGTAACAATAATCACGTCTTCTCTCAGCACTACTGACACACATTCAGTCATTCATCTTCTATCACTGATTATTATTAGGGGTCACAACTGGGTGGGGCCAGACTACTTTGGGCATTAAATAGGATACATGCAGTGAAATAGCCTTTACATGAATGGTACCTGTATGTACTGTTCATTTAACCTTAGGAATGTGCCTTTCCTAGTAAAGATAATGCCTGTAAAAGAGAAGATACAATAGGGGAAATTGAATCCAGAGGAATTAATAAGAACAATTGAGTCATTGTCTTATTACATGTTCACAAGAGTACATTTCAAGGCTCTATACAGTATATTGGACAAACAGCAGAAAGCGCTCTTAATAAGCACATACTGAATGTCTTGGTTTGCCGTGAAAAGCAATGATGAGTCTGTAGTGGTCTAAAAATAGCCTCTGTCCTATCAGTCCACTTGATTACAGTAGGGCCGGACATTCAAACATAATTAACATCACTGTCGTGAACTGTGTGACCAGATACTGAAGAGGTTGTGGTTCTTATTAATGCAGATGAAGAAAATGCAGATGAGAAGAATTTAGACTAAAAGCAAATAGCATTAAAGATGTACAGCCTAAATATAACACAGTGTACCAAAATAGAACAAATAAACAAGAATCAAAGTAGCTTTTAATCAAATGTGCCATCTTTTAAGTCCTTTTTGTAAACAAGGGCACAGCGGAGAACTCAGCAAATACCAAATTAGTCATTCCAAATATGGCATGTTTTAGTGTGCACATTATTTAGGCATATTAATGGCTGTAGCAAACAAAAGGAAATGTAAACACACTTAAAAAGAAAGATGAACCCTCTTGTTTATTGAATGGATAGTTTAGTGTTTTGTAAATAGAGGGTAGATCTATTGTTGTCTATAGTGGATAGTGCACTTCCAGTATTGAGAAGCATGCATTATACAGTATACATTTGTACGGCCATACGGTTTCTCCAACATAGAGTGGCATGCACACACTGTAGAAAATAATCTGTAGTATTTTATAGTAATAAATAATATAAATGACTAATCTTGGTTTGAGTTGTTCAGTGCGTGTGGCTTTTTGAAAACAGCACAAAACCCATTAATATAACATTAGGATTAAATGGATTTGAACTGCCCTTGCCCTTGGCACTAGTGGCCATTGTCCAAAGCAACATACACACGCCCTCTTTCATATCTGTTACAAATGACATTCCGCAATGTGGCCTCAAACACTGAATTCAAAAGCATCTTCAAAAATCTTGTCATTTGAAAGCTAAAAAGAGGATGCCGGAAAATTACACACCAGCTTTTTTTGACTGTTTTATACCAGACATCCAATATCCTGCACCTTTTTAAGCTTTTTATTGGTTTTGAAAGAAGCAATGTCAGCCAAGCAACTTTCTGGGGAGTGATAGCGAGTAATTCAATTAAAATACTGCGAGCAGAGATAGAAAGAGAACCACAGACTTAAAAAGCAACGCCGAGTTGAGGAAGAGGAAGAGAAGAAGTACAAGAAAAAGCGGGATAAATAAACAGAACACTGCCCGCCAAGTCCTTTCAAGCCTTCCATGTCTGTTCATCCTTAAGACAGCCCTAATGCGTCGTCTGCTCTTGTAGATTTTATGAGGCAGAGAAAATGGATAGAGCTGGTGAGTAGTGTGATGTTGCGGTGCTGTATCAGCCGCTCCACAGGCAGCAAGTGTGTTTGTGCCCTGGACTATACAGCCTACATGTGGCAGAGAGTTGGTCAATAAAATATGAGCCCAGGGTAAATATGCTGACTACCTGCTGACTGGTAGTAAGGGCAGAATGTACCACATAGACTATGCTCTGGGTGAGGTGGCAGCTTCACAGTGAGGTGTTCAGAAGTGAAGGCTGAAATCTAAAACATGGACCACACAAACGTCTTCTGAACAGGTTTCAAATGGCTATGTCAATGTTCATGTCATGAATGTACAATACAAACAGTAATAAAGAACTTAGAACGTGTTCATAATTCACATAGTTCACTTTTGTCTCAGTTTAGAGAAGATCCAGTGACTGGCTTATTCATGCGGTATTTGTTGGCCTACCAAAATTGTAAACCTAACTAGACCTTGTAGTCTAATTTTCATTATAACCACTGTTGCATTTACTGTATGTATTTGTATGTATTTCAACTTTCTAAAACACCTTTTTATAGGCAAGCATATAACAAATACTATACAAGTCCAGATAATTAAATTTAAAAAATTGCGATCAGTGAGTGATCTACACCTACACCTTCAACCTAAACGTATAGTCCGACATTATCCTAATGATTACTTTACAAGGAATATGAATGACCCCTCAAACAAAAAGACATTAAAACAGTAGACTAAAACATAATTCCCCTAACCTGCAAGTAAACACACTTTAAATGTAAAGTCCACCTTCCGAAATCTTTACAGTACAATCAACAGTGGCAACATTATCAAAACATTATGTACAAGCATAAAACCTCCTTCCACACCATTGCCTTTTCAAAACACATGATGCATTGTGGACATTCTGGAACAACATCACCAAAATACAACTTTGATGTTTTAGCCAAAGGCAATACACTGCAAGATGGCACTGCTTAAAACAGATCATCTGCTGGTAACATGCTTCAGGTATTCCAAGTCTTCTCCCATTTTTGCTATTGAAAAATGGTCTACATCTTTTCTACTTTTTAGACAAGCCATATACATTCACCCGTGTTATACACCTTATTCCCCATTAAAATGTCACCTCCCTGTTCTCCATCTTTCCCATTATATTCCGGTCCCCTGTAGAGAGTGCCAATATGAGCTGGGATATTAAACCCACACACCTAAGGCTAAATACATAATTATGCAGCCTCGGTTTAATAAAATCCCCAGCAAAGGGTTAATTTTTTTCATCCAGCTTTCACCTTATCATTTTTTTCCCTTCCAACACACAGGGCCACTGCTTTGACTGGTCATTTTGATGCTTTCCTGTCAAGCGTAATATGAAACACTGACATTTTGAAGGCACAGGGGAGGACACAATTACAAAACAGTCCCTTGCTGCTTGTGCGAGCAGGTAAGTGATTTTCACAGTTACTTTATGGGGGAAGTGAGCTAAATGGCTAAGAAGTCCTTGGGGCAGTCCTGATATTTTAGTATGGTAATGGATGGGAACTCTGTAGGGGTGTAAGGTGGGCAGTTAAGGGTGTTACCTCTTGCAGGCCACTTGAATTAACCTCCTACATTAAGGCCCCGAGGTCAGGTCACAGCACTGCAGTTATCGAGCTAAGCCGCTACGTCCCACTGGGTTCATGCATAGTAACAACAGCGGCGTGGAAGACAGAATGGATTCACCAAGCCATGCTGAAACATTTTCCTGGCTTCCTACAGAGCTTGCTTTTCAATTCACCAACCACTAAACTTTTTATGACATTTTGGAATATACTGTATATTTTTTTTGATTAATCATCGGTAAATTATAGTAGTATAGTAAGGTCTAATGTTTTTAGGTCCAAATGCAAACTATAGGCTAGGATACATTGGTGATCGCTTTTGTCGTCTGACTTTTTAGATGACAGCACAGTGAAGGTTAGACAAAAAAAGTGATCATTACTTCAGATTCTTTCCCAGAAGCTCTTCCTGGCTAAGGGTAGAAACAGGAACAGGAGATGGTGCCAAGATGTGTCTTTGTGATGAATAATAATGCAGATGGCTGCTTGTCATGCATTGTTAAATAATAAGCTCCAATCTACATTTATTGGTAATGGATATAATATGAATGTCAAGTAGGGCTAATTAGCATTCAATTGGTTTCATGCATTTGAACTATTCACGGACACACTTGCAAACATTAACTGTTTCGTATTGCAATGGAAGGCTTTTTTTATTACATAGATGATAGGCACATGTTTCAAAGCATACATATTAAGCAATGTGGTAGAATGCAGGTCAGGACAGGAGTACGTCCAGCCCATTTTGGGTGCATCGCAACATCAAATAAGGATATTGTTGACTTTGTTATGCCTTAGTAAACAAATAAGTTAACGTATTTGTCTTGTCTTGTTCTTATTTGAAAAATGTAAAAGGGTTTTATAACGTGAAAATGTAAACATTTCATTTGATGACTAGATTGTGAAAACAAGTATTCTTTGCGACATTAAATAACCCGTTTCTAGACAACTTTCAAGACAAAAAAGAAGACAGAAAAGAAATGGATATGTTTTAGTTTTATTAATACCAACAACATATCTAACAATTACATTATATAAATTGCTCTCATGCAGAAAACAAGACCAAAACAGGACAATACTATACTAACTGTACTGACTGAGTCTCAATCATTCTGCAAAAATATGACTGGTGTTCAGAGCTATCAGAATTGCATTCATTTTATTTTGGTATGCCTATAAGTGTATTTGAACTGTTTTCGAGAAACAGTGGATCTTAATGTCCATATTTTGCCAAAATCTGTTCTAAGAAATACTGATATCCTATAATGGATAGTAATAGATGACAATGTTTCAATCTCTCAATGTGACTTGGCACAAAATTGCTTAGTCAAATGAGTGACATCAACTGAAGCTTGAATGTGACAAGACTCAGTAGTCAGGCAATGGTGCTGTCATTTCTATGCCTCAAGCTAAATTCTACAGAAACTCAATAGGCTCTGTGATCTGTGAATGGGGCACAATAATAAATGTATTGATTGGAATAATTTGCTCTCATGTTTACTACCTGATGCCTCTATGACATAATCTCCTCCTAATCCCCCTTTATCTCATTCAAGACCGCTCTGCTTTCCAGGGTAACATTTATACTACTGTACTGCTTACAGCTATACTCAACGATTTTAGAGGAAATAATTGTACATTTTATTTATTAAAATATATTATTAGCATGAGCAAAAATACAGAATTTCTAATACTTAACTTATAATGGGTAA
>JAVQKG010194481.1:0-17778 GCA_036025885.1 Hypseleotris bucephala
ACCCATAGACACAAGATTAGCATATTGCACTTTGAAATACTATATTTATTTTTCTCTTCTTGGATGAACAGTCTGATATATGAATCTACAGTAAGGCTTAACATTACATTTTCAACATATTTGTTTTTTCATCTATAAATCAAAACATACAAAAGAACTTTAGCACCATATGTTATTAATAATAGTCATATTGTTCCCAAAAAGGGCGTAGGTACAATACTGGACATCAGTGTTGTTTTTTTTAAAGAATGGGAACCCATTAAACAATTTACATTTTATATTAAATTACAACAAAAGTACTCATTCCTTATGTTCTCAGTCACAAGAGCACAGGTCAGATGAGTAGGCTAACACTTTCATATGCTACAGATTGTAGCAGATTTCACTGACATTAAGCCAACTTTTTGAACACAGGCAAACAGCCTAACTCAAAACTATGGAGTATCCTGATAGACCTGTGACACATACCAACAAGCTAGAACAATCTTCTAGAAACTGATTGAATACAAAACAAAGCGTTATTTCCCAACATCTTTGATAACAGTTTTGTAAATCAGCAGCAATGTATATGTCAACCATAGTTGCTTCATTAGAGTATCAAATATATTTGGAAACCAAATATTACAGCCAATTTAACAATAACAACCAAAGTACACACAGTTTAAAGACATATAAATGACAGCAATTTACAACACAGCAATCACGTTCTATATATTTTCCCTCTAGACTTCATTAACAGAAGTACAGTTGTGCTCCTGTGTATAAAAGTCTGGCAGGTTCATCTTCTCTGAAAAGAAAATCCTAGTGCAGATTGAATCATTAAAAAATGTTTAAATTAATATAAATAACATTATATAATGTGACAGTAGTTTTTGTGCAGATCGGAGAAATAAAAATGGCACCACAGAGAGTTGTATGTCGCTGTAAACTGTGTAGTTTTGAGGTGCTAGCTCTTAACAACTTAAGTCAAACAGCGATAGCACCTTTGTTTAATGTCAGTTTAGCACCAGGTTTTTTAATATGAGTCATGAACATAAAAAGAAGACAATGAATTATTTTAGCCTCTGCTCCAGATGGCTGTAAGACAAAAAGTCAAATCCAACACCTGCTGCTACACAGTTAGAAATGTAGTTGTTCAGTCGAGAGCACTTACATGCTAAATGGCAAGGGTCACTGCACAATGAGCTCTAAAGGCATGCTGAGATGGCAGGAAAAGGTTGTTATATGGTATATAACTGATTGTATCTATTTTGGGTCAAATGCAGTACACCATCTTTTATGCATTTTTGTCATATATTCTTGCCTTCAACTAGTACAGGCATCATTGTTGTTTTGGCTAGAGAATGTATATTTCCCACAAGACAACACAGAGAGTTTACATCTTGGCACAAATCATTCATCTTTGCAATGACAGAAGAATAAAAGGCAAAAGATAAAACAACAAAACAATCATCAATCATTTCTTATTATCTCTGCTGGCTCCAGTGACTGTTTTAGGGTTTCCTTTTTTATGTCTGTGCAAGGAGACTGTACCTATCATTTGGTCGTGAGGTGGTCATACAACTGCATGGAAAACAATGCAGTCATGTATAGACAACTTGGATTTACTTGTATAGTTGTAAATTGAGGTGTAAGTTGTTAGCTAACCCAATTTGGCTTGACATATTGTAGGTTTTGGTGGAGAGACAGTTTGGGTAGGTAAAGTTTGGTTCTGTCAACTTGAGTGTTGCGTGGTTGCTGGTTACATTAAAAACAAAGAAATCAAGAAAAAAACAAAACATTGGCATTTGTTGTTTGCGGACCTGGCTGCCGTGGCTGGATCGGAGCACCCAAAGTAACAAGGCACAACAAGGACTGAGGAGAACAAGCTTGCTGTTCAAATGCTCTTGCTGTGTGCTGCTGTCAAGTAATGTGGAAGTCTGACGGAAAGAAGAGGGTTTGTCATGACTAAGATATAGAGAGGCAACCTGAATACTGCACTTAGATACAGTTTCCAATGCATGCTTTGTTTTCTAAACCCGTGTATATTTTAAACAACCTAGCATGATCATCCATTTTAATTAAAACTTGTAAAATTAACTGCCACTAATGCATTTCTAATCACCACAAATATAATCATTGTTATACAACATTAAGCACCACTTTAAATGCAGCCCCAGTATACTTTTTTTATGCAATATCTATTTCACACACGCACTGAAGGATAAATAATAATGAATCACAGTGTAATTGCACCTGATTTGGACATTGGTCCATCACTGGTAAAAGGGTCAGCAGTGGTTCAAAATGATGCACCATATGCCAGGCAGCCAACTACCACAAAGAAACTGCCTCTAAACTCACAAGTCTTCCATGTAACAAAAAAAGTGCAAAGTATAATTTAGCAACCCCAGCTGAGGAGTGCTCTGGGATCAAAATGGAGACCTTTAAGGACATGCTTAGGGATGAGAACTGCATTGAGAGACCCCTGAGTCAGCTTGTTCAGTGGTCATAGTACATGCTCCTGAGGAACCCCTTTCAATATTGGCTGCATCTTTGACTTATATATACTTACATATTCATTAAATCATTACTATAACATGGCTGTTAATTCGCTACAACAGATACTGCTATGGTTAACATGGTACTAGTTGACTAATTGCATATCAGTGTAAGTCTATGGTGTGTTGGATGTTGGCTCCACTCCAGCTGACCCAACAGTTCCCAGTTTCTCAGAGCTGACAGTCATGTTGTTGTAATAGCAGTGTAACTCATTGCATGTTCTCAAGCCTCAACCCCAATCAGTTTGTTCATTTGTCGGAGAATGTGAGAGTGTTTCATGAGGGAAATTACCCATAAGGCTTACCCCTTAGAGATGGGTAAGAGGGCGGAGCAGCAACCAAGGATGAATTTGAACAGTAGGTGAGCTCACAGAAGTGTAGAAAAGGCCTGACACTACATTATCTATACTTTATTTTGGTATTTTGGGTTCTTGGGCAAGACTCATCACGCACCTTGCCTAGGTCTGGATGAGAGTGTTTGTATGATTACTATGTTTTCTATAGTGGTTTGATAAGTTTGATTGTCCGGCTGACTAACTACAATCACTACGTATGGGATATCTTTGGGTAAATGTTTCCTTTCTTGCAAGTATAAGTGAATTTATAAATCTAAATTGCCCATAGTTAGTCACAGGACCAACATATATATGATTTTGTCAAGTGATTGCTGTAACTCCATCTACTGTATATACCAGCCTAAGAAGAAAAGTTTTGGCTGTATATTTCTGAGTAGAAGCCAGGCCTTTTACTACAATCTGTGCTCATGTTCTCCTTCAACCATGGCAAACCCCCTCTTGCCTTTAAGCTTAGACCTCCACAGCACCTTCTTTTACAGTACGATGTTAGCAGGCACTCATGGCCAAAGATAAAGAGTAAATGTGCCAGTGAAAGCCAAGAAAAAGGCTATCTCTGTCAGGTGTATAAGCCTTTGGGTGTCATATAGGGTGCATTTATACTACAGCTCCATACTTAGTCATACCAAACACTACGATGTAAAAACACACATTACACACTATACTCAGATGGGTCATAGAGTAAATAGAAAAAACATTATGAAATGCATTTATCATTTTAAGAAAATGTTCAATAGCCCTCACATTTTTTGTCAAACTCCTTTGACATAGAAGGCATGCTTTTTTATTCTGCTATCAGTGGATACTGTGCTCATCCCATGGGTGTCTATGGTGGAGTGCCACCCGCAGGCTGGGCTGGGAACATTTCTCAGGATGTAATTGCAGCATAGCAGACCTAGAGATGGCACACATTTTGCAGTCTACTACTTCAAAGAGACAGATCAATTGAAAAGACAATACAACGAGACAGGATTTGGCTTAGTTTCAAGACTCACCCTGTACTCTTAAATAGAGGGGCACTATGATGCAGAGCACATCACTATGTCAGGTCTGGCAAAACATGGGGGTGGGTGAGTATAAATGGACACAAACACGGACTGAAGTATAATAGCATACAAATATCCTCTCAGGTTTATATTTTTACTTATTACAAGTCTTTGCACCAAATAAGTATATATTTATCTGTCTAAAATATTTGATAAGAAAATGAACAAGAAAAGGGAGAGGTACTTTTGAGGGTTCGGAGGGGAATGGTGGAGGACTCCTTGAAGGCTGTCCTTGCACTACAACAATGATACATTTATAACTTCTCATATTCAGAGGCTAACCCTACATCTCTACAATCTTTAAAAAGTCTTTGGAATGTTGAAACATTACTTGGGACCAATTAAAACTACTTTGTGCTCATTTAGGTACATTTTACATTCCTCTCAGTATGCTTCCTGTGGATTTTGTGCTCAGAAAAGATTCATAAGGCTGGGTATTACAGCTGGCGTTCACTAGAGGGCAGTGTGCCCTGTACAATTGAATGCACGGATTGAACTGATTGAAGGTCAGTGTGCTTATGATTTAGGATTTTGCTCATCAGTTGAGCTAAGAGCTCCATATCATTTTAAATTGCTTATTTTAGACACAATATCCACTGTGTACATTATCTGACTTACAGTATTATGATATATAAAAATGTCAGTGCTTTTATTTGATGGGTTAAGGTCCAGGTAAACATTACTGTACATTTCATTGATTTACATAAGAGTGGCAGTAAATGTTGGCATGTGCAAAGACCTGTCCTCTCTGAGACATTCCTCCATCATTCCCATCAGGCTTCGCGCCAGTCCCATGTCAAAGGGACATACATTATGACCTTAAGAAGTATTCACAGGTTGAATCACCAATACAGTATAATGCTTTAAACACATTTCATAATGAAACATTCATATATTATCTACACACTCATACACAATCCTTCTATTCACGTAGAGGGATTTATACGAGACCAGTACAACTGTAGACTTTCTCTCTATACTGTAGGTTTTTTTTTCAAAAATAAACTGACTGTGTTTAGGCTGTCCTGAAGTCTCCTGCATCAAACTAAAGGATGGAAGAAATTCCAGTGGTAAACTAAGAGAACATTGTATTAGAAGATCTAAAGTAAACCAGGTTGTTGTAGTTGTAAAGTAGAAGGGCCTTGTTCAGAGGGAGGACTCATACTGCAGGAGTTCATACAGCAGGGGACCGTCTCTGTACCTGATGCCCACTGCATTAGGGCTAATGAACTGGAGCACATTTATGGTCCTACGTAAGCGCCGATCAACAAAGTGTGCATCCCAGGCGGGATAGCGTTTTCTGGGCATGTCTATTTTAATGAGAGGGCCTTCAGGCCTAATGGGCCGTCCCGCTGCATCCACAGGTTCTGTGGAGCGCACCTGAAACACAGGAAGGCAGGTGTCCGTGGCAGTTTCATCCAGCTCCCCGTGTTCTGCCGCGAGACCCCGTGTGGGCGTGGCCTGGGACCCCCGGGGACCCGGGGTGGGGGCCATCGGTTCAGCCTCTGGTGGCAACGGTAAGCCCCACAGAAGCTCAGCACAGCAGGAGCTGGCCAGCACCCTAAGGCGAGGGCCCATAGGGTGAAGCACGCTGTAGTAAAGCACCATGCAGCCCACACCTGAGGCAAAGCACAGGAAGACGCCGCACATGGCGAGGGAGGCGTAGGCGTCTGTGGTGACCGGGTCCCGGTAGGCGTACCACAGGCAGCTGAGGAGGGCGTTCTCCAACAGTACCACTGTGTAATAGGCCACCATCCTGTAGCGGGTCCGACCCTCGCGAACATTAAACCAGCAGAACACATAGACCACGCCCACCACCATGTTGAACAGCACTTCCTCCCACTTGGACATGCAGAAGTCAGTGCCGCCATGGATGACCCAGAAAGCCATGGCACACCAGTGAAGCACCACGAAAATGCCAAAGTAGATGTGGAAAACCGAGGCAAACAGGGCAAAGGAGAGCACCCGAGAGAAGATGGTGAAAAGGCGCCAGAACAGATGCACCAGAGCACCGCGGTAACTCATGCTCTTCTTATCATCACGAGAATCACGAAGGAGTTTGTGGTACGAGGCTAGCACCCAGGCTAAGGACAGGAGGGAGGAGATAGCCGACACACCTATTAAAACAGAGAAAGAGGTAGACAAGAGTTAAGGCGGGTAAAAACACAGTAAGGCTAAGTTAAGCTTACGTCTACATGCTTGTTATTGTCTTGTTCTGGTCTTGAAGCAAGCTTTAACTGATTCCCTCCAACTATAACCACATTACTACTCCCTGTATCTAGTCTATAGCCAAAGCCATTCATCATGTTATTGAAAGGCATATTATTTCTAACACATCACAGGTCAATCAGGCACTTGGTCTGTATTTTGCACAGCAGTACAGTTTTTAAGACATATATATGTATAACAGTAGAGACAGCAAATATGTCAGCGCCTGAACCCGCTGCATGAAAAATGATTGAGGATGATGTGGATTATCTGCAGAGCTGCAGTGTGGCGTCTCTCACCAAATGTATTGATGGCATTTCTATAGACACACAGGCAGAGAAGGCCTATTTTTGCTACTCAAATGTGTTTCTATAGGAGCTGTGCTGTTCAGATTTCAGTGCACAGAATCGTTCAAATCTGAATATGGTGAACTTGACTTGACAGTTGTGAGTCAAGTGTTTATTGTATGATTATAGTGTTGTATAGAAGGGCTTACACTGCAGCCACTCAGCTCTGTTGCTCTGGATCATGATGCAGAGCTGTAGCACCAGCTGAGGGGCACTCTCTAAGAAGGTCTCCAGCATCCGCAGAATGTTGACGTCGGCGTACTCATACATCATCGCCAAGTAAAAGCGCCGCTGGTTCTCCTTCTGCCGGTGACTCTGGATGCCCAAGTACATGGTGCGGATGTATCTGAAGAACAAAAGAGCGAAGAGATGCACAAAAGGACTGTGTTTTATACATGTTTCTAATGTTTTTTTTCTGTCTTTTTTGTTTTTTTGATACAAGCCATTCTACAAAATTAGATCAGGAAAACATATTTGCTTTTATCATTCAGCTCATATTAATTTATTGTGTAGCCACATTGTTTATGATAAACTGTGCAATCTATAGTATAAAGTTGGAAATTTTGATAGCTGTTATATTTGTTTGCTCAAATATCATCAAGTTGAACACCTGCTCTCCTAACTTCCATAGTAATAGAAAATTAGAATAAGAATGGCCAGTGCTTTGGCGTTATCTATTTAAGAGTTGATTTTTACAACTATAATAATTTTCAGAACATGATGTCAGGTCAAAATACAACATAGTGTTGCTTTAGGAACATAACACATCAAGACTGCTATACCATGCAAAGACTGAGTTACTGTAAGATCGAAACATGAAGTCAGAATAGTTGAATATAACAAAAATATCTGCTAAAGCTTCACACAATGACCCAAAACAGCTGCTTTTACTATTTAGATAACAGTCTGTAAAGCATACACTAATTGACCGGCTATGACGTTTCTGGGAACTCTGGCTTTGTCTATTGCATATTGGAAACTCGCTGCAGGATCTATCTGTGTGCCTGAACTGAGCTGGCTGAGTGGTCAAATAAATCCAGCACTTGATGGGAAGGCAGTCAAGCGAGGACAATAGTGTAGCGTGGACAAAGATAGACTAGACAGTAGCACTCCCTGCAAAAAAGTATGGCCACGGATCAGAACACAACAGTTTAGAGAATTGGTGCTCATGATTTGTGCAGCAATTTCATCTATATTAGCTTAACCTGCTGTGTAAGGTAAAAATGTCTAGCCAGGTATCTTTGACATTTTGAAGTTATTCTCACATCACATAATTTCAGCTTTCAAAGCTCAAAGAAACAATTTCAGTAAAAGATTTTGCGCTTCGTTCTTGGTATAGAAAGATGTTACAACAGAAAGCTGGCGTCTCTTGAGCTGCTAAAGCTGAAGAGAACTAGATGGTTCTGCTACTGAGGTGGTGATGGAGGAGATTAGCACCTTTTAGCAACTATAATACATTCTTAAAGAAATAATATAGTGTGGTACTTACATGGGACACATTGTACCACTTTTAGGACTTTAGTTAATTCGTTCAAGGATAAAAAGAAGTGGCACCTGTGAATTCAGTTCTACACAGGAGATGATCTTTCTTGGGACAAGGTGAACATATTTTTTCCCTTTTTGGTGTAGATAGCTCGGGCCTGTAAGAAGCACCATTGTATCTAGGGGTAAAAGCTGGCATTCGCTGACATTTTCAGTGGGACTGGTAAATGTCACATGGAACAAGTGGACCCCTTCTGTACTAATGACATGCCACACAGCCCCGTGCGGGCGCTTTGTCAGAACCGGGCCGGTCCCATGAGTGTGTGTGTCTCGCCGATACGTCCCAGTGGTCCGCAGTGCTCCATCACTAACAGTAATCCTAAGGCCTTCATGGCTTCCACGCGCTGACAGTCTAACAGATGATGGGGAAAAAGAGAGATGTTTGATGTTTCTTCTCAGGGAGGCTGCAGCTGCAATGGATTCCTCAAGATTGGTACTAGCTCTATAATTAGGCTTTGGTAAATTGGCTTTGAATGTGTTGTCTGACAGAGATTCTTAGCCTTTTTTATTCCAGGACTATTCATGCTGCAAAAACTTCTAAATGAAAAGTTGGAATCAAATCCAACCTTAAACATAGCTCATCCTCCCAATGTGTCTTGGGGAAGACAATTCACCCAACTTGCTTCCAGTGTGTGTATCAATGTCTATATGGAATTGTTGTGGTGTGTAGGAGATGGTCAGAGAACTTTTTGGAGTAGGTCTATGGCTGCCATGTCTCATTTAGTTAGCTCAATGTTAACCGTAGCTATAAAAGACAGCTTATCACCACCACCACCAAAACATTAAAATTTTGTGAAATATGCAAAATATTATTGATTCCGATGTATTGACACAGTAGTAAGTAATACCGATACAGTATCAGCAAACAAAAATATGATATAATGGAATATGAATATTTTGTCCGACCCCTATTGTGAAGTGAAAAATAATAATGACTGAATAAGTAGAAGCCACAACGATTGCTTGGAGAAGGATACAAGAAAATGGCATTCCTCATCTTCATATTCTGTGTTACAAAAGTGGTGAGACAAGACTATTCTACAATATCTGTACAGAGCACCCTGCTGTTTATTGATATATTCCCCTGGCTCAGCAAAAATTTGAAACACTTTTGGTTTCACGGCTGTCAGAACAATCTCTGCTCACTCTATCTCGTCTTCTGCACACAGCACTACAGAATCTCACACTCATGAAGGGCCCCAACACACTGAGCTAGCACCCCCACTGTGCCCTTCTCAGATATGTTGTATATGGGAATAATGATATGACTGGTGATAACTGATGATATCCTGTTGACAATAGACAGTAGATTGAAATTTATTTTTAAATTATGATGAGATACAAGGCTCTCGATTCACTGGTCAAAACTGAGACTAGATCAAAAACATAAACCAGCACTAAACAAGGTCTAAATTTAGAACTAAATTACCAGTGTAGTTTGTAAGTTTTCTAAAATATACAGTAGATTAATTTGAAATGTTATAACAATGCTTTAACTGACCCTGTTCTATGATGTAAAGTAAGTTATCTGTCATAATTATTATTTTACTTTAGTCCCTCCCCCTCCTGGCCTCTACAACAACATCATATCAGAATTTGTCCCTATCCTCTACAGACTAAGGATGACCTACTTTACATCATAGAACAGGGTCAGGTAGTAAATTTTTTACATTTTAAACTGTTTTCTTATTTTAGGAAACTTACAGACTACACCATTAACCTTATATGATTTATTTCAGTTGGAAAGTATTCCGAAAACAATCAGTTTGCGATATACTGAAGAGCCTTGGCATACACATTACTGTAAGTCAACGCAGTGTGTGGAAAACAGGGGAATCCTCATATATAATTCTCAGCCCTCCCTCCGCTGCACTTAATCTGTGGTTCCCTCCATGCTTTCCTTTTAGCTCCGTGGCCCCAGCGCTAAGTCTCTTCATGAATTATTTGTGCCGAGATCATAGCGATCACTCATGGCTCATTAAGCAGCGTACACATAGCCTAACAGCTCGACGCGGAGCAGGGTCATGTTCCTACTCCAGCCTTCTGCCAAGACCGAGCGAGCCATTTCAACCAACAATAACGCAACCACAAACATACCTGCATACCATTAAGACGTTATTTCAACAGTCAAATCCTGGCAATGAGAGATCAAAGTCACTCATATGGCACTACTGTATGGAATATGTATGGTAGGCAGACAACAGAAATGCCTCACGGGACCTACAACGATAAAGGAATTCTGTGGATTCTTTTATTCTGTAGGGGTTTTGTGGGTCAACAGATGAAACATTTACCTCCAAAAAATAGACATGTTTCATGCAGAATAAGGCAAATGTAGTTGATTCAATGGCTTTTTTTGGTTCAACAGAAAAAAAAACATTTAGCTCCAAATTAGTACACCACAAGTTTGAGTCTGGATGTTAATGATAAGGTATTATTGGGGGGATTTGGTTGGCTTTATTTACACTTTTAACCAGCCTGGAATCGCCATTATTTACAGGGTTTGTACAACTTTCTGAAGATGAAATTCAAGCACTTTTTAAAGCACTTTTAAGTGATATTATTTTTAGGTGTTTTTCCAGCATTGTGCAATTGGGCCATTGGTGATTGCAAAATATCAGTCGCTTAATAGTTTGAACAAGTCAACAAAAGTTAAAGAAATTCCAAGAAAATTCCAAAGAAAATGTTTCCGAACCATATTAAATAAGGGAATAATACGTTTAGTGCAGACTTTGAAGTGTGGAAACAATATCGTTCATTTGTCGTGATCCAAATAGTTTCAAGCAGTTTCAAGCACTAAATAAATCAAGCACTTTTCAAAGATTTCAAGCACCCATACGGACCGTGTTTATAAGGCTAACACCTTTTGACAATTGAAACTGCTTCTTCTCTTTAACATTTAACATACATACAGCATTTATTTATTAATTCAGACTTACACTGGGAATGACCAACACTACTAACTCAACATGCGTCTGTTTTGTCCTTCTCCTCTAAAGTCATTGACCGATGAGTCATTTAGCACCACAATAGTAATCCTTGAGTGGGAGGTTAGATAGATTACACACACAAACACCAATTTCTTCACCAACATCTGTTCTCTAAGTCATGCTCGTGGGACACAGCGAGGGCTCTGGCTGCATTCATATCTTGTCATAAGCTGATTCATAATAAGATCACAAAGCCTTTTATGCACCCATGATAACAGGTAGAACACGGCCCATCGCTAAACACTCGGTGACTGCTAGCATAAGCGCTGCCTGGGGGTTTGGACAGTCTGGGATATAGAGGCACAGCCAGAAGCATTGACTCATAACCTGAATCACTACAAGAGGCTGCGCTGTGACTTTCAATGTGGCCCTAGTCTCTTTTATCAAACTGACTAACATCTCTTGCCTTTGACGAAGAGTGTTACTTATTTGTTTGAGCGGGCATTCGAACCAGCTACCCTCCGGTTGCAGGGCGAACACCTTACCCACTGCGCTACTGCCGCCCTGCTTCATACAAGTCTAGTTTTATGTTCATATTAATACCTGTATACCGTATGTCTATAGAAAATATGTAAAAGGAGAACAATTCGATGTTTGTACATTCATTATAAAACATCAAAGTGATGGTTAAATCTGTTGTTACTGTGATGGAAGCTTTCTTTACTGTTTTGACTCAGTGTCCCTCAAAATTCACATCTTGCTGGAACAACAAATTTCTTTAATGCAGGCTTTTACATAATAGAAAAACCAGACAGATAAACAGATTCAGATATAGCATTTTGCTGTTGAATTTGTAAGCGCCATTATAAAAGACTCTAAACTCTGTGCGTATTTGTGGAGTGAAAAAAATACACAGAATACGCAAAACACAGAGAAGAATTGACAGAGTTGAAAATATTTCTTACCAAAAAAACACTTACTGACAATTTTCTGTCATTAATTCTGTGTGCAGCACCTGTGTGTTTGTTCACAGAGCTGTAATTTGCGCACTGATATTTAGTAAACACGTCAGAGGTGGTTAACCAGCTCACTGCAGGAAGTGACAGGAGTCTACACTGTTTTCTCATCAGTGCCTTCAGCTCACATCGTTTCAGTCTATTCGGAGTCCTCTATCTCCCGGTGCACACTGTCCAAGGGCTACACTGCAAACAGGAATATCTAGATATTGAAATAATACCACTGATCTAGATGTATTTAATTATTTGGGCAGCCAGATCATTTAACTTGTTTCAAGGTAATTGACTGTCTGACAGCTATTCTTCTGCCATTTATCTGCCAGTGGGGTAAGAAAATTGCACTTATTAAGTCAACTTAAATCTAGATCTACTAACTGTAACCAAACAAATACTACTCAAAACAGGATATGTGTTTTGAATTCAAGTGAAATCTCTAGATATAACATTTTTTGAGAGTAGGGTCTGGATGCCTGTGGGTCTGGTAACATCTGACTTCAGCTGGCCTTTCATCCCGGTCTATCCAGCGGCATAAGCAGGATGAAGACATATCAGGTCCAGGATCAGGAAACACATTTAAAGGGGAGGTCTGCTGAGCCACACTGAGCCCCTAAAATGTCTCCATTTGAAAAACAGAATGCTCAGTGTTGGATGTGTACAGACTTCTGTCTCTTTCACACAGAACAAGCATGTAGAAGGTGTTTACAAAAGCACTGTACAACACGGCGGAGGATGAGAAACATGACACTGACATCACTGTGTGGCGCCTCTAAACTGGAGCAGTGATTCTTCTCCTTTAAAGGAGATGTATTTGGTGTGTCAGTGTGTCAAATCCTGGAACACCCTTTTGCTCTATTTTTCAGCCCAAATGCCTTTGAGCAAGACGTGGCTTGCCAATGATGATCACTGTATAGTAATAGGACAAGAGAGACTTAATTTGGTGCTATTAGAAATAATTTCATGGATGAAGCAATATATCAACTCAACCTTTGTCAAAACATGGACTAAAATATCGGCCTAGTATTTTCATACTCAACCTCAACTCAACTCAACCTTTGTCAAAACATGGACTAAAATATCGGCCTAGTATTTTCATACTCAACCTCAACTCAACTCAACCTTTGTCAAAAAATGGACTAAAATATCGGCCTAGTATTTTCATACTCAACCTCAACTCAACCTTTGTCAAAACATGGACTAAAATATCGGCCTAGTATTTTCATATTGCTGCATCATTTTGTCACACAAAGGACTAATTTTTCTGACCAATTAATTCACCATCTTACCACATGGTTGTAAGTGGTGGCATCTTAATGTGGTCGGACTATATGGTCAATGACTTCCTTATTATTACTATACTTCCTACATTATAAAGAGTGTCACATCCTTATATACAGTGACCCAATGGCACACATCATCTTCCTGCCAGCCCCCTTCACTGCACATATCATTTGTCACCATTAGCAACCGTCCTCAGGTAGCCCAGCTTATTGAACTGTGGTCATGTGACAGAAATCACTAAGATGAGAGACAAAGACAATGAGGGAATGAAACAAAGTGTTGAAAAGATAAAAACAAAAGTGAGCATATCTGATCAGAGATTGTAAGATGAGGTTTTGTAATAATGGACTAAAAGCTGATAGGGTGGTAAGATATGTTATCGGGGCTAAAGAGAAGGGATGGTCCAAGACTTTCAGAGCACTATTGATCAGCAGCTTAGTGAGAACAGCTATCACCAGTAATGTCGGCACAGGTCATCGCATGAAAGACTGCCTTTGGTAAAATTGCTATAAATGAGATACCCATTGCCATATGTAGCCTATTATAGATGGATGAGGGATGATAACTTGATCAAAATTATTTTCTTTGGGTCTTTTAACAGCGCCGGTATACAGTGCAAATTTGAAAAACCTAACCAGTCAGAAAAATACTACCTAAAATTCACCTCACTTTAGATAAACAATTAAATTTTTTGGTGCTATGCAATCAAGGTCAAAGCAATAGGGGACTGATGAGTACAAAGTTTTACTTGCTATCCATGCAAAATTAAAGCAACACCACAGAACTTTATACTCTAAATGTTAATGTCCAATTGTTTTGGACAATTCAACAGGGAACAGAAAATTAACAGTAATGTGGCTTTTTCTGGTACAAATTTGTTTTGTTTAGTCTTTTTTATAGCTATTTTCACACTTAGTATATAATTTGCAACGTTCAATGTGGTGTTAATCTCAGTCAAATGTCAAGTGGTTGGTTTTCTCAATTTGTGTGTCAAAAATCCATCAAGTTCAGAAGGATTCCCCTAAGTCAATATTTTTTTTTGTAGTGTAAGTATTCTGTTGTACTCCCTCCGATTCAAAGTTATGCAGTAGTTTTCTCGACTTATATACGTTTCATTTGGGACAAGGCCTTTTATGCTTTTTAATTACATTCCTAAACAGTAAGCAAATTAGCACTTCTTTATCCTCAGCGTGGCCTTCTGTTGAATTTTTAAACACACAAATACAGTGCAGCCTATTGTTCTCCTCAGACAGCAGCAGTTAACACATATGCACAACACTTACAGTATTTTGTCATAGTGTAACCTTTTTAATACAGCCCTATGCTTTTTTTCCACAGAAACACCCCTAGCGCCTGGAGTGAAGTCTTTTCACTGTTTTGCGCCAAAGCTCATGAGCAAGAGAAAAGGCCAGATTATGTACGGATTAAGAAGAAAAGGCTTGACCCAATTGTATCTGCAGCGAGCACAGAACCAAAAAGGGCCATGTTATTGAGGCGGGCCCCAGCTCTTGAGTGTGGGTTTAGTGCACTTAAGTCTGTAATTAGCCAGGCTGGGAGAGGAGCTAATGCTCGAATTACCACTGATTAAAAGTTTCCACCATAAATGAATTAAAGATCAACACATAAAGTAAAATGAAACCAAACGGAAAAATGAAAAATGTAATTAAATTCAAAATTCAAGAGGTGAAAGAAGCGCTGTAGTTAATCTTAGACATTTTAAACTTTACAGATTAGAACATTTATTAATTTCAACTTCCGTGGGGTCCAAGTGACTGGAGCCAGCAACTATGGGCCTTAAGAGGGATACACCCAGGACAATGGCCTTTAAGTTGCAGTGCTGACACCATTTACTTATTCAATCACTATGAGTAACTTAACTTTGGGCATTGGGGGGAAGCTGGAGTATGGGGTTTTAGAAAGCCTATAACATGGACAAATTATAGTTACAATCATATGCTATAAAATGTACACAATGCAAGCGATTAATGGTCTGAAAAATAGATCAACTCTACTGGAGCTGAACAGTTGGGGGCAATCAAGATAAAACTGCTCCCAGACCTGATACAGTGTCTATCAATAATACAGTCTGTGTTTATGTGGCATTGTGTTTTTCTCCTCCCGCCAAGGCGAAAGAGTGCCATGTCAGCATCCAAGGACAGAGGGGCGGACAGAAGAGGCGGAGCAGATAAGTGTTTCGAAAGTGCACAAGAGTAAGTGTGACCCAGGAGAGAATACAGAGAATGACAGGCTCATGTAGTGACAAAATCAGTGGTAGGAGGTCAGAAAAAAATACAACTTTATATTGGTCCTATGTTGCAATATTTAAACTGTAGTCTAAAGGTTTATTTAAAAAAAGGAAATTACCACCACCAAGACCTTAAATAATAATTCACTCAGGAACTACTATTCCTGAGTGAAGTTTTATCTGGTGTTGCTGTAGAGAGACCAGGGGATGGACTAGTAGTAGTATGAAAGATGATCAACTTTACATCATATGGATCAGATAGTCATGAAACATGAAAATTCTTAGTCAAGTCCCTCAACCGCAAAACAGATCCATTTGGTGTTCCAGATTCACCCTAAAAAAACTAATAACTTTTTTTTTTCTAAACTCTCCTCAAAAAGGATAAAGATACAGGGTAGTGACAGAGGAAGTGTTAGTGGCAAGACAAAGACACAACAGGAAGAGATACTAACTACTACTATAGTCGTATACTGAGAAGACCTGGGGAGAGTGAGACCCACGAGGTAAACTAATCACCAAGCACGCAATGCAATTTTCTGCATCTGTGCCTCCACTCCACACCCCCACCACCCGCTCCATCTCGGGGGCGCTTTTTACTATTCTGCTCACATACGGCGTCTTTCGCTCCTCGATCTATCAGGCCGTACCATTGTGCCTACACCCCTGTCCTCTTTAGTACTGCCCACTAATCCCCCCTGGCTCCCCTAAAAATGGATGGAGCCACTGTAGCTATCAGAAATATGAGTCCGATACAACAAGGTTTTTAAAAAATGCTACTGTTTGCATTTGTTGCTCTAAGGGCTGCACTGGGCAGTTATTCTAGGAATGTCTGAAAACATGCTGTTTTTTATGCAATTTATAAATTTAATCAAATTGCAAAGTGAGCATTTCAGAAATAATCTAGTCATGTGACCAAACTCCTTTCAAAAGTCGACTTGTTTATTTATCAATAGATGTAGGCTGCTCTCTTTACACTTTCCTTAATACATGCACAATACTAGTATTTCATGTATTTGGAAGCCTCAGATTTTACAATATAGTGATTTTTTAAATGTGTTGAATGTGTGTGTCTTTCCCCCATGGTGAAGGTGTTTACGAAATGTTTGATAATGCCACGGTGCAGGTTTGAAAGCGTTTTCAGTCTGAGTCTCTCCAGAGAACAGCGGCTCCCTGCCTGTTTCTGCACTGCCTTGATGATGATGATAGATGTTTGCAGCCGACATGCAAATACAGGAGGCGGTACCACTTAAAGCACACAGACTCTCTCTCTCTTAGACACATGCGCTCGCTCAAGTGTATGTCTGACTATGATCCAGTCAGCCATTGATATATTAATCTGCATCTGTTGGGAATACACTCCGTAAAAAGCTATCACACAAATGCAATGGAGGCAAAATGTTCCCATTTTCACAGTGATTGGGGAGAATTAGAGACAAGTTTTAATGATAAGAGACTGAGATTTAATATTGTGTTTTGTGCGATGTAACAGTAATGAATAATGAACTTACCGGATATGCTGGTCTGAAAGCACGAGATGTAACGCCATAAGAACCTGATGTCCCCAACTAACATTAGAATTGGTGAATTGAAATGTCAGTTGTTTTCACTTATAATACTTGATGTTACCACAAGCAGTCACACAACAGTACTATTTGTGCTATCCCAAATGTGAATTAATGCAGAAGTTTGTGTGTGGTGTCTGCTGTTTAAAAGATGTGAAGGAGTTAAGGCATAAACATATGCTGCCTGTTTTTCATTTAAAAATATCTATCTAAAAATATGGCCATCATGATGGATTATTTAGAACAATAGTTATTGACGTTTAGAGGTATAAGTCTCATAGTTTACTTTTAAGAGCATTTCTCTCAGTTAGTACTCACATAAATGTTTTTTTGTGCCATTCTTCTGTCAAAGTCAGAACTAAAGCACCATCTCCAAAACTGTTCTTTTGACAGTGCCTTTCACTCCTAAATCTCAGATTGATGTGTCACCGAACCTGTCGTGATCGATTGTAGACAGCCTTGAACAAATAACTCAACTGCAGGCTTTGGATCTGTTGTATTTGTAAGTATACAATACCAGCATTTAACTTCCTCTGCTTAAGACATCCAAACTGTTTCCTGTGACTCTCGCTTTAAGTAGGGATGCACCGATACCGATACTGGATCGGATATCGGTGCCGATCCAGGCCTTTCAGCTGGATCGGTGGATCGGTAAATGTGGCCGATACTGGAACCGATATTATTTATTATACTTTTTCCTAATTATGAGCA
>JAVQKG010194512.1:0-10961 GCA_036025885.1 Hypseleotris bucephala
TGTAAACATTAGGTGTCCCATTATAGGTTTTTAAATACTATATCTATGCAACAACTTATTCTTGCATCATTTTATTGATGGCAGATTACTACTATTTGACCAAAACCATTGCCTAAAACAGCATTGTCACATTTCACCGCAAACCTTTATAATCACTCTACCAAAATAAATGTAAAAATGTTTCCAATACCTCTGGTTTGGACGACATTCTTTTCTTTCTAACACCATCCCAGAAATCAGAGTCGTCTTCTTCTTCAGATGTGTCACTAGTTTCTGTTTTTAAATGCAAGAACATTACTACTTTGTGAGGACAATGTTGTATTTACTTGGTTACACTACATTAATGAGCCAATCTTTATATATACCTGTATTGTGTGAGTGGTGTGTGTTTGTGGGCTCCTCTGCTGTGTCCTCCGCTCCCTCATTACTGCCCAGCATCTCATCCAGACTCTTCAGCTCCTCCGAGATCTGCTCCACTTTACGTTTTGTGTCCGCTGGGATCAGGTGACAATCAGGACAACGGACAGAGACAAACAAGAAGGTAAAGAAGACAAAGGCCATGTTAAACCTGACTTGTGGTGTTAAATGCTAATACTCTCAACTGATGCACCCTGCAATGACTAATACTAATACCACACGAAGGCAATAAATCCAACATAAAATACAGAAGACTAGCTTTGTCTTTCAAATTATTCTGACATTACACACTCAAAAAACACCTGCAAACAAATTAAGCAAGTGAGATATAATTACCTTGATATTGTACTGACTGAGCACTAAAAACTATCTATTTACATGATGGCAGGCTACTTTCAGGGCTACTTAATTTTCCATATATTTTCCCAAAGCCTTCATCAGACAATTGAAAATGGATGACTTTTCCAAAATCTGGAAATTGTACAGATTTTTATGACCATATAAACCATAGTTATTTACTCTAGAGGGGTCCCTTTCCTCTCAATAGGCCCATAGTGTTTACTTCATGTGACTCTACATTACATTAAAATTCATCTCAGCAAGTGGCCCTCCTCAGTATAATTTTTTGACAGTGTGGCCCTCAGTAAAAAAAAGTTTGGACACTTCTGGCTTAATTCAGTGTAGACCAACAGCAAATAACATTGGCAATTAACAGATGATATGGCCAAAGCTTCAGGAATGTGTTTAAAATTCTTATCTAGTGAAATCCACATCAGTAAAGTCTGTATTACATCTAAGGTTTAAACTATTTACTTTAATTGTACAATCATATCTAACTCTGAAATTGGTTTGACTCACAGACTTGAGCCTTGACATAGTCCATGTACTGCTGTGCACTGAGAGCGGGCTGACACACAATGCCCTGTGGTTTGGCCGTGGAGGGGGGTCTGAGGAAGGGGTGCTGACAGGTCCGACCCGTGTGGACCGTCAGGACGTACTGACACGACTGGGGTTCATCCACTCGAGCGATGTAGTCCCCCGAGCCCTCCTCACAGATGAACTGAGGAGAGAGATGATATTATTGTAGATCAGTTCTATATTCTATATTCACAGTAAAGAAGCAAATTTCCCTGTACAATGGAATTCTTACTTTGCTGCTCACACTGGATGCCAAGGGTATAAAAAAATTGGTATAAAATAGATAAATAATAAGAAGAGAAGTATGCAAAAAGATAATCAAATATAATCTTTAAAGAATATAGACATATAGAGAATATAGAGATAATGTGCAACTGTCAGTAGATTAAACCTTGACAGTCCTCCAGCCTAAAACAAGTAACAACAATCATTTTAAAGACTACAATAATGTCTTACCCTAACTTCGGCCTCTCTGGGAGTCCCATTGATGTCACACTTGGAGCCGTTTACATACGTTTGACTGTGGTACCTTTTCAGTCTGTGCTGTTTAGAGGCCTGTAAAAAGAAAAAGATAGAAATAAAACTGTGGTCTGTAATACAGTATATCTCAGGCAATAGCAGAGGATTTGGCTTTTTGTCCATGTCAATCTGCTCCAGGCGACTGCCACCAGTATGTACAGTATGTGTGTTCTTGTGTACAACACCAGTTACCTTTGCTGTTTCATTACTCCAATCAAAATCAGACTCGTAGTATCCCAGGAAGAGGACATCCCCCTTGATTTCTGTGTCTAGTGAGACCAGACCAGCAATTATTACAACATTGGTGTGATAAAAGTGTTCAGTACAAAGCATTAAACTCTTACCTTCGAGGTGGTATTGTCTGATGTGTTGACCATTACAGAACTCATATGTCCACCAGTCCTTTGTCTTCAGACATAGAAAGAGAAAAGACAAATTAGACCAAATTGACATAAGACTATTTTTATGACTACAACCAATAAATAAATCTAGTATAAAGTCAAATCATTTCAAAAAATGACTTTGGTTCAGTGTCTCATATTTATTTCAGAAGAATTCGAATTTAGGCTGCTGTGTGTGTTAATGTATTGCATTATTGTCCTGCAAAAACATCCTTAGTCTTACTTACAAAACTACTCTTTTTGTCCCTGTCAAAATAACAAAAAGCCAAACAATATAATGAATCAAATGGAACATTTATAAATGCTTTATATTGCACCTCTACACAAACTAACCTTGACAAGACACGGGGCCTCCTGCATTGGGCTGAGCAGGTCTGGGATGTCCGGTCCAGTGTAGCCCTGTGTCTCCGGCTCTGAGGCTGGGTCCTGGTGAAAGCGCACGGCCTGAGCGGGCAGACGGCACTCGTAAAGCTGCTTGTACTTATTGGACACCATCATCACCTCCTCGGTCTTTGTCTGCGAGAAATACAAAGTTGTTAATTGCACCTTCAGCCTGTATCCTGACAGTAAAAATCACATCCAATAAAAATGTATGGATACTACTATCCAGTTTAATAAAAAAGGCTATTAATTTCATTACATCTGTCTGCCAAACTGGTTTATGGCTGATTTGGTCCTGATTCAAATGTGATGTCTGTGTTAGTTTTGCCTGGAGCAAAACTAGTTAAGCCCTTAATAGGTCCTTCTCAGTAATGCCTTTTCTTCATTAATGCCTAATTTATTACTGGTTTACACCTGGCTTAGCTAGTCCTTTGTCGCAATAATGGTATGATGATTACACTACATTATGTGTAACTAAATAACCCAAGTGTTTGACAGCTGGCAGCAGCTGCAGTTCCTGTGGTATTTCTCTTAGTGTTTTGTTTATCTTGCTATGCAAAACACGCGTTTACCGAATGGTCATGCACAACCCAAACACCATGCCGTCTGTAACAGCTGTTAAAAATAAGAGAACGATGTTATCATTAGCTTCAGGCTAATCTTTAGCTTCCCTTTACGCACCTGCCCCATGATGACGGGATCGGGGAGAATCTGAATCCCATACTTCATCTCATTGAGCTCTTCTAGATTCAGAAAAGCCGAGACATAAAGGGGACATATCACTAAAAAGGCAAACAGTCTCTTGGACCATCGCACCAAGGAAGCAGCCATGACTGACGCTCTGCTCATAACAACCCCATTTGTCGGACAGCAACACAAACGCTGAACACTGACATGGGAGACGCTGATTGGTCGCGCTCAGTCGCACCGGTCAGCAATTGGCCAATTTAACTGTCAATCAAAATGTCGGATATGTTTGTTTCTTACATCAGCACATCGCACGTGGGCGGTGTTGCTGTGTTCACTATGTGATCTTAATGAAAAACACCACACGTGACTTCTCAATGTTTGTTATGCAATGAAACAAGCTCATACAAGAGAGGCGCCAGCTAATTTGACTTTTTGCTAATTTTTTTATATATATATTTTTTCCATATTAGCTTCATATCCAATTCGTTCTAAATTACCTACCTAAATATAAGGATGAGTTTTTTTTATTTGGGGTTTGTGACCACGTTTGATGACTGTTAGTATGAAAACAACATGGCCTTCAAACTGCACCGTTTAAAGGTTAAACTGTAGGTATAATTAAAATCGATCATTTCAAAAGAACACACATAATCCAGCTAAATGTTAAGACTTAATATTAATCATATAGTAATGTTGAGAAGAACTACACCCACCCAGTTCTCATAAATAATAAAATGTATTCATCAGCGCTGCTCCTTCATTTAGGTGGAGGAGCCATACCCTCCCGCTGTGATTGACCGCTGCTTGATACTGCTGCTGAGGTGCGGCGCTACTGTGCGCTATTCTGCAGTGCCTCGTTCTTGTGTCCCATGGTCTCTCTCCCATTTTTACATCTAATCCTATTTAAAAGCCCAAGCGGATTGATTGGACAAGGCGACGACCCACCTCAGGCCGCAGTAGCCGCAGAAGGAAAATCTTGGAGGGTTTGCACGGAGGTAAGCAGACCCCTGATATGACAGATGTATGGGCCTTTATACCCGGTACCATGCAATGTTAATTTCATTGCTATTTACAGCCAGTTCTTACAGTTCTTTAGTGTAGATTTAATTTAAGAATCTGTTATAATTTTTAATTCATTTGCGGTGAAGGAATCCCGTGTATATTTGCATGCGTGCTATAAACAGGGCTTTATGGCGCGGCTTTAACCAGTATCTAGCTATAAGGGCCTGGTTAACAATTTAGAGGTGCGTGTAGGCTTTTTAAATGCACCGAAGTCATGCCTATGTCACATTCGGAATTTTCCAAAATTAGCCTAACCTGCAGTAATGCAATAGTCCCAAAATGACTGCAACCAATTACTGTGGGGCATTGCTAGCACGTATGGCTAACCCAAATAGTCACAGACAGCACCATATAGGAATATCACAATGTTTTTCTATATTTTACATTATACTGCAAACTGTCTTTGTCCTAGATGCATTTAGTACTCTATAGGCATGTGACGATACCAGCCACAAAGCTTCTAGCCCTTTTACTTGCTTGCACATCTCTTTCTCTGGTTAATTGCCGAGAGCCATGAGAGAAATATTCACACACGTATTTGACTCCAGTGCCAAACAAAAATACAAATCTGAATTGTCATTTCATCTTTATAAAGTATGAATTGTTTGTTGGCACTAGCATTTTCACCAGTACATTGCATATTGTAACTTACCTGTTGTAGAACATACTCGCAGTCGCAGAAATGTATTTAATCATAAACTGCTAATGTTGGAAATAAATGGTCAGTTTTTGTCTTAGTTACGTGTATGATAGAGTACTTTACTGTGGTTTATGTACATCTGTAGCTTGTGCACAGAAGACCATAAGACCAACTAAACACAGGGAAGAGGTGCTTTTAAAAGAAGCACTTAGAGGAAGCAGTTCCTTGGAAAGATGTTAAAGTGGAGTGGATGCTGTGGTGATTATTGATTTATTTAGATGGTGAAAACGACTGTAAACTGCCCGCCCCTGAGACCTGGGCTTTTCTCTGAGGACAATGAGATCAGAGCTAATGAAACACCATATATTCACCCACAGCACAGGAGCACTATATTAGCCATCTATTTGGTGAAATAACAGTAAACTTTAACCCTATATTTTTACAGATGGGGAGGGTGACTGGTCTGATAGTGTATGGTTTCTGGAGATGCAGGTGTCCACAGAAGATGCCCAAACACTGACTTGATCAACGTACGTTTTTCATATATATCTTAATAGGGGGGTGTTTAATTTATGTTTTATTTTATAAATTTTTAAAAAATGTTGTCAACTTCCTTAAAATGTCTATGACTGCAATCCGGTTGATTAAAAAACAGAATTACATTTTTGCAGTTTTAAAATAAAAGTTTCATATTTCCCCTTAACAAAATACAAGATCGTTTCGAATCATTATAATGCCTTAGCAGACATTTGCACTCTAGTTACAAGTGAAAATGTCTGCATGTAGGAGAGAACAGATAAATTAATAAGAAGGAAAGTGTTTCCAGTTTTCTGTATGTGGCCTGATAATTCAAATCGAAACATCTGCATCCAAGAAAAAAAGGCAAATTCTGCGTTGGCTATATTTCAACAAAGCTTGAACCAATTAGTCCAGTATTTCTCAGGATATCTGTACATATGGACGTATGCAGGGTCAGCCCAATGTTACTCTAGAGATTTAAGATGATATAAACATTAACAACAGGCTGGTTTAGTCCAGATTAGAAGGGTCTTACATCTTGCACGTTGAACATTGCTCAGTAATTGTTTTAGCCCATTTTAGTCTTTAGTTTTTGTTTTTATTCAGTCCTGGTCTAGTCTTTGTTTTAGTAAAGATTTAGACCCACACTGTAGTTAAAAGTAAATAATGAGTACAGAACACAGTTTTATATATTGTCACCAAAACAGTGAAGGGCAAAGTGTGTGTGTTAAGGGTGTAGTCTGTAAGTCTTCTTAATAAAACTTTATTTGAACATTTTTGTAAAATCTGTCAAAATGACAACTACTACTAAAATATTTTACTTTAGTCCCTTCCCTGGACTCTACAAGATCATCAAATCAGAGTTTGTGGGATACCACTTTGACCCGTAGTATTTAACTTTGACTAAAGTCCCTCTACAGAAGACATACTGTATTGTACCATCATAAAGGTCAGATAAACACTTTTATTTAAAACAATGGAAACTTACGGACTACACCTTTCAGTGTCTGTGTAGTTGATTGTTGTTGTTGTCTCAGGTTTAAGGATGCGCTCCCTGAGGAAGACCTTGCTGCTGGCCGTGCTGGTGTCTGTGGTGGTGGTGCTGGCGCTCTTACACTCGTGGCCCACTCGAGCGTACAACACTGTAGACGTGTGGCAGCGGCTCGGCCCTTTGGTGGAGAGGAACCTAGAGGAGAAACTTAGTGAACCAGATCATCAGCTCAGCAGCATCCCCATCCACGTACGGGACAGTGTGGCAAGGTCAGAGAAAACCTTATTCATTATTTATTTATTCTTTTATTATCTTATTAAGTTGTATTTCTAAATATAAAAAAGACACATTTTCGAGAGAAGAGCTGTCTTTATTAGTAGAGAATCTAAATGTCTTCTCCTTGAGCAGCCTGTTGGCCCGTAATGGCTGTGTGTGTGAAGGCGAGAGTGGGGGGATCAACTTGCCGTTCTCTCAGCTGCTGTTCCCCCGAGTGTCCGCCCACCCTCTGCACACCGCCTTCAAGGCCTCAGAGCTGGACGAGATGAAGAAGAGACGCGCGCAGGAGTACAAGAGCTTCCAGAAGAGGTAAACCATTATACTGTATGCACCATTGAGGGTATATACCCCTTTTATATCTCGATGGTATGCACCATTGAGGGTATATAGCAGGTATGCACTGACAAGTTAGAAGGAAGTCAGTCATTATGTATCTGTTTACATACAGAGAAATATAAATTATTGTGTATTTTTAATAATTGCAACACCTGGATTATATAGTGAATTGTCCATTGTTGCATGTTGGAAGGTCATTTTCTTGCAGTTTTGATATTGTTAGTCTAATAGCTCAAGATTTTTACATTTTTAGTAGATTCTTCTTTTCTTTTTTGGGTCTTCTCAGCAAACAGCCTGCACGACTATGGAGTAGATTAACCAAGTTATTAAAATTGAATGACAACAAACAAGTTACCACAGATGATTTTTTTTCTAAATGCTGTTAAATACAAGACCACAAGAGTGTACTATTAGCCTGAGTGGAGCATGGAGGATACGTGGCTAGTGTTGCAACAGTAGTGAGTCCCTTCATTTTTGTGTAGTTAAAAATGTGCAAAATCATGTTCACAGTCTGCATACAGATTGTGTTTGTGACATAAGTCTGTGTGGGTTTAGCATGAAAAAATACAAATATATTTATTAAGATTTATTGTCCTCAGTGCCAACTTTGCATGTTAATAATGCACCAGTCTTGTGAAGGGCTTTTCTAGACACCCAAAGAGATAATGTATGGACACAAATCCCACCACACTTTACAACTCTAACACACCTGTGAACTAAAGTCTGTTGATTATGACAATGTACATTCTGTAATTACCTTTAATGTTAATACGCCACATTTTGTTCTTTGTCCTTAGATCACAGTCTCCTGCAGATGTCCTGATTATCACTGAGGCAAACAGCCCTTTACAGTATCCCACACAGGGAGTGGAGGTCCGCCCCCTCAAAACAATCATCATCCCAGGTACAGCTTGAAATTTAGTAGCACACACAATAATAATATTTAAGTTATTATCGGTTGATTTCTTCTCAGGTTTGGCCTTACATGACAGCCCCAGAGACCACTACACAGTAAGTACACAGCCTTCCTGTAAATCTTTATAGAAGTAGTCTTTCCCATTGATTAGAACAAGATTGTAAACTAGCAAATATTATGTTTTGGACCTACAAAAATTACAGGCTGTTGTGGTGAATGGTGAATGACAAGACAAAATGCATAGAAAGGATTCAGCATTCTGTGTATTTTCTGAGTTTTACTGACCAGTGTTTCCCCTACCATTATATAAGGGGGGCGCCCCAGTCCAACAGGACCCTCCACCCCCTGCATTTTAGGCTAGATACTTTAAATTTTTTATATAGAGGCAAAATAATGAGGCTCAGGACATTATTACATTATAATTGTGTTTCTATGTTATAAATCTCTAGTAGTTTATACAGTAGTTTACAGTTTATACAGTAGACTAAAAACCTGGAGGAAACACTGCTGAGTAACTATACCTTCTTCATAATTGGCTTGTTAATGCCACACAGTTTTTGTGTTGTTTTGCAGGTAAACCTCACTGCCAGTCTGGGGACTCTGAACGTAGCAGCAGAAGTAGACGGTGTAAAAATAAAAGGCGATGGAGAGAATCACATGACGATATCGAGCAGTGTCCTCAACAACCTGAACAGACAACTGCAGTTTGTGACATACACAAACACACACTTTCACCCCAGCACGGCCGACACAGGTGAGGGCACACTAAGATAGGCATGGGACGATATAACATTTTGGTCTCACGATTATTGTGGACATAATAATTGCGATTAATGAAAATATCACGATAATTTAAAAACAATGCTTCACATGAACTTTATAGACTACTCGCAATAAATGATCTGTTTGCAGTAAAGTATGAAGGACATTGAGCTGCAAATAAATGACGATTATTGAGATGAACGATTATCACAAATATATAATTTAAAAAATACTGAATGCTAGATAGATAGCTCTCATTTTGATTATTATCAAAGTTTTAGTTGATGATTTATTTAGAAACAAGAAATACAAGTTGTGTTTTTTTCCTAGTGCAATTTGAGACAGAGCGACATCAAGCCACATTTATCATCAAAATCCGTCACGGTACGACTCCGAAACTTTATAACACTGGATCCAAAGGAGGTAAGAGATGAAAACTGTCCAAACATAGTGATTTGACAACACAAATAATTTATAAATGGCTCACACATATTTATTCCTCAGAGTATAATGTCAGCGCTCTTGTGACCATCGCCACAAAGACGTTCCTCCGTTATGACAAACTCCAGGATCTCATTGACAGTGTTCGGAGATACTACCCCACCGTTACCATAGTGATCGCCGACGACAGCCAAAACCCCAAAACCATCTCAGGACCTTACATTGAACATTATATTATGCCGTTTGGAAAAGTAAGGGTTAAAAACAGGACTCTTGCTTTACGTAAACTCTTTGTGTGTTTTTTAGATGCTATTTTTGATGTGTCGTTAGGGTTGGTTTGCTGGGAGAAACCTGGCTGTGTCACAAGTGACCACAAAGTACGTGTTATGGGTGGATGATGACTTCATTTTCACGGCTAAGACTAAACTAGAAAAACTTGTGGATGTTTTGGAAAAGACATCACTGGATCTGGTGAGTAGGCTGCGTTTAGATTAGAATGGATTTGAAATGAATGACAATATCACATATGCACAATATCTACAAGTCTTACAATAATGTAAAGATCTTCCATGGGACTTTTACTTGTTACTATTGCACAAAAAAAAATTGGTCTGAAATCACTAATTGGATCGTCAACTAATTTAGTAATTGAATAATTACGCAACTCACACTGGTCAGCATAGAAGCCAAAACAGTACAAAAATACATACATTTTGCATTTAAGATGAAAAACCTTTGTCTAAATTTTGCTCTATCTAGAAGTCCTCAGGTGGCAGAGGTCTAGCTTTACCTGGTTCAAATTCTGTAAAAAAAATCTCATAATTAAGCACTTTTGCACTGATTAATCGATTAATCGTGAAAATAATTGACAGACTAATCGATTAGATTAGCAAATTAATCGTTAGTTGCAGCCCTAAAAAAATAACTTGCTCATTGCTACAATGGATACATACAGAGAGAGAATTTCTATGTGGACACAATAAAGTAAAGTATTATAACCTGACATGACCTTACACCTTGCAAAGAGAAAAAAGGGAGCAGTTATTCAATTGGTTCAAGTAAAAGTTGCAACTTTGGAATTAAATAGAAACTCGAAATATTTGATATGATAACTTAAATGCCAAACGTCTAATAAAAATAATGACTGATAAAAGAAACCACATCCCTGCTCTTTTTAAATGTACCTTTGTTGTGTGTTTTAGGTTGGTGGAGCGGTTCGGGAGGCCACAGGTTACACTGCCACCTACAGGCAGACCATCTCCATTGAGCCCGGAGAGGAGGAGGGGGACTGCCTTCACATGAGGAGGGGCTTTCATCACGTCATCGAGGGCTTCCCAAACTGTGTGGTCACGGACGGGGTCATCAACTTCTTTTTGGCTCGAACTGATAAAGTCCAGCAGGTTGGATTTGACCCCAGACTCGCCCGGGTCGCACATTTAGGTGAGTGTAGAACTGAAAAAATGGTGCTCTACTTACAAATTGTGCATTAATCAATCACACAAAAAATTTTTAATTGTCTCCCGTTTACTTAAGTTGATCAGTCCAACTAAATGATGTGCTTTCAACTCACATGGACTTTTTCACAATTGAAGAAGCTGTATTTTTTCTATTAGCTTATTGCAAAAAATACTATTAGTTTGAATCCACATATTCTAGATTTCTTAAATTGCATCAATGTGAAATAATCGAAGG
>JAVQKG010194539.1:0-12145 GCA_036025885.1 Hypseleotris bucephala
TTTATAGTACACACTAGCATACAAATATTAACATTTATTAAATTTTATAATTATTAGCTAGTTTTATTTTTTCTTTTCAAAATGATAGGTGAGGCACTGCCTCACCTGCCTCTCCTGACCGCACGTCACTGCTGTAAATTTATAATTGCGACTTTTATCATGATTATTGCGATTTGTTATTTGAAACCCGTAAGACTGTGATTTCAATTTGATTACAATAAACTGTGCTGCCCAATGTCATATCTCAGGTCTATACACTGAACACAAGTCACCACAACCATGTTTGACATTTTTATATATATTTATACAACATAATTTATTTTACCAATATTTTTAAACAGCTTGATTTGGTCGACTCGATTTTATAGACACTAATAGTTTAGTTCATTAGTTTATTAGATTTATTAGGACAGTGTACAATTACATTAAGCACAGTGGCAGAGATGTTTGTACCAGATTGTAGCTCATAGCTAATTTCCATCAGGAAAACCTACGCAGACACGGGGAGAACATGCAAACTCCACACAGAAGGGCCCCGACTGCCCGGTCCGGGAATCGAACCTGGGACCCTCTTGCTGTGAGGCAAGAGTGCTAACCACTAAATGACATCTCTGATTGGTTCATTTACATTTGACAGGTGGACGTGTGCCTAGCCGAGCCCTCCCCTGAGCTCCCATTGGCCGTCCTCTCCCTTGTGCTGACCTATCAGGAGGCCCGGTCCTGGTGGTTGTTGGGCTGTTACATCTGCCTCCCTCTGCTGTTCACGCTGTCATGTGACCTGGTGACACGCCACGTGATGTCACAGAGAGCGCCGCAGACGATTGGACGACAGGACGGCAGCAGCAGATGCTCCTCCCCCTCTATCACAAAGAAGGAAGTGACCACAAACAGGTTCGATATAGGCCCTATTTTATTTGTTTTTTGTAACTTAACCTTACCTTTAACAAATGTTTACCTATTATTAACACAAAGCACAACACAGAGATAACCCCACCCCAGTTATACACTTTTGTTTTTTCTCTTCCAGAACCCCCTCCCCATCGGCATCCAAACAGGAAGTAAGCAGCAGGACTTCCTCCCTGAACAGGAAGCTTCAGGAGCGGGAGGCGGGTCTTCGCTCTGTGGTGATAGCTCTGATTGGTTTGTATCTGGCCTGTACACTTCCTGAGACCGTTTGTACCATCGCCGTGTCGTACCTGCCCTCACTTCCTGCGGGCGTGACCCCTGCTCTGCGGCTGATTGGTCAGTTTCTGCTGTTTGTCCGCTCCTCGGCCAATCCCCTTGTGGTGCTGTGTTTTAGTAAGGCTCTGGGGCGGGCCTTCGTTCACTGTTGTTGCTGCTGTTGCGACGAATGTAGCTCAGGCCCCGCCCTATCAGCCCCGGACACGCCGACTGCATCGCTGGCCACACCTTCCACTCTGTTAGCCACACCCCTCACCCCTCTGGACACGCCCCTACTTCCTCTTGCCCCGCCCAGTAAAAAGACACACCCCGAGGAGCAGCAGTTAGCGCTTGGGACACCATGTTGAACTTTTATAAGCGTATAGTTTTTATTTTTATAGATATTTTCAAATTGCTTATTTTTTTCAATAGGCTTTAGAGAAATAGTAACTATGGATTTAACTCAAGTTCTATGAGTATGTACACAGCCCTCTACAGACAGTGTTTTGCCTCTCCCGTGAAACACTATTCTGCATGTCCTCTGTCTCTTTCTGCGTTCCAGTTGAAATAAACAAATCTAAAATGTTTACAGCTTCAAGTAGCAGCTAGCAAGATTAGCACAACAGAACCTTTTAGTGCATTGTGTAACTTCAAATGGTTAAATACAGAACAGCAGCTTGACAGTAGTGGGTGGCTTATGGAAAAAAAAAGTTTTTTACATAATCCACTAGTTATAGTAAGGTGTAGCCATGTTGGATTTTTGACAAAATTTCAACCTATGATGACAACTGGAATGCAGCATCTGTTGGACTGGAGAATGTTGCTGAAAAGAGTTAAACTCGTAGAAAAGAAAGAAAAGTAAAAAAAAAAAAAAAACAAAGTTCTTCTTAAGGAGTGTATAATTACTCCTTTATAATAGTATTGTAAACATTTTTGTATTGTGTTCTTTTGTGTAAACATCACATTCTCATTTTCAGAAAATGGTTAAAATCAAGTTTTAAACAAAGCTGTGATAATGTGGCTGTAACACTTTTCTGTGAATAAATGGAATCAATGAAAGCTAGTCAAGTCAAGTTTTGCATCTGCCTCGTTTCCTTAGTGTTGAGCTTAATGAAATATAGATGGATCTTTGTAGATGAGTTTTGTAATGTACTTTATCTATAGAAGTTAGACAAATGTTTTAGTGTGTGTATGCAAATTTACTATTTAATATTCTCTGCCTTATGTGTATATTGTTGTTTTGGAATTGTGTGTTTGTGAATTCGACCCAATGTGGAAAAGGCAGGGATAGTGTAAACAGGGTACAAGAAACTGAATTATAAATGAAATTCTTTAAAACTGCCTTTGTATCTGCAAACTATTAAAGATGATATGCTATTAAATAATTGTATTTAGCATTTAGCTCAGTGCTAATATTGTATAGGCTTAATAAACACCAACCATGCTCTGACGTTACTGACATGTAACTTATATATTGCCAAATCCACCTTGTTTATTCATATTTTGTATTTTGAGGTAATGCACAATTTCCAGTAGAAAATGTATTGTTATGGCATGTCTTTCTGGGTATACTATTCAGAATGATTACAATTTACAGACACAAAAAGGGGTTTATTATATTACGAAAACTTCTTTACTTATTAAAACATCAACTGAAGGCTTTTAAGAAGTTAATGTGTTTCTGAAAAAGGACTACTGGGGTTGGTTCCCGTCTGTCTCCACGGCAACGGCCCACACACCCGAGGTCAAATGTCAGAGGGTTACAGGTCACTCCAATTCTGAAGCTGTGACCTTTCATTATTTCAATTATAATGAGAAGAGAAGTTAAGAGTCAGGAGTTTTTGAGAAGTAAAACAGTGTTGAAACCAGCCTCAATAGACCACTTTTGTAATTGTTTACTTTGCAATATTTAATGGCTAGTGCTAATTTCTCCATAGATGTGTATGTGTTATTATATTTCATTTCATTTCTGGGTCCACTTAATGTTTACAAATACTAATAGGGTCAATAGGAAACTAAACTAATAACTAAACCTGCTACAAAGTAACATAAGATTCAACCTTTGAGTAAAGTTAGTCTGAAGCTCTCAGTTATATTTTCCAAAACACCCTTTTTAAGTGCATTTGCAACTTTATATATCATCTTTTATTTAAGGTTTATAAAGCATTAACAAAAATCAACATATATACAATAACAATTGAATTAAAGCCTTTTCCTCTCTATAAAAGTATGCAGTGTCAAAGTGGGCCTCACTTACGTATCTCAAGTACCACCTCAAAAAATGACCCTAAATCTAGACCATATCTAAACTAGGAAACAAAATAAGGTAAAAAAAAAAAAAATAGCCTATACAAGAACTAATCCAAGTCACAACTTAACTGTCCAAAAATCTGCTCCTGTGCCAAAGCAGGACTAAAACAGAAACTAAACTAGCACTAAATTAAGGCATGTATACTGCAAAAAACGCCCACAAACCACTTGCACTGCTGTTTGAAAAACACTGGTTTGGACAATTCAGATGTCTCTGATAACATATTTTTCCACTTGGATGACTGAAAATCAATAAGAAAGTTTAAGTAATTCCAAAGTTTGTTCATCCAGAATTAAGACTTAACCAGATCTAAACCAGGTCAGGATTTAGTAGTTGTTAGAGTTGTTCTAGTCCTGTTTTAGTCCTGGTCCAGTCTCGGTCTTGGCCCAGTCTTCAGTCTGGTCTCAGTCCCACGCAGAGGCCTTTGTTCGAGGGAGGAATAGGCACTTCTTTGTGGAGCCGGACGGAGGAAGCCGATTGGCCGACGTCTTGATCATCACCGTGGTTACAGCCGACCCCCACCGGCTGCCGAAAAGACCGAGGTACAACAGAGAGGAGCGGATTACTGCAGCCATCACCGTGGAAACAGACACACTTCACAGGATTTCACCCAAAAACTGAACCAGGAGTAGACCAGGACTAGAGGGTTCCAAGTTTAGATCAGGAAGAAGGGAGGAGATAAACTGGGATAAAAACAAAGCAACATTCAAGATTAAACAAAACTCAGACTAGTGGAATACATTATGTAGTTGTTGAATATAAATCAAATACTTTTACGTTTTTACAGTACTTTAATTTCATTTTTTGAGTTGAAACTTTCATCTGATACTGATAGTAAATTTGTGCCCATTTATCTGTAATTTTACGTAAAGCTTATTTTGTCAAACTGGCAAAAACATAACGGTCTCACACATAAAGCACACACTGCCTTGTTCGTTTACAAACCAGGACCTATGCAAGGAGAGAGGGAGCAGCAATATGGAGTTGACTTTTAATTATTTGACGTAAACAATAAAAATAAATAATAAAAAAAAAACATCACCTCCCTCACATTATTCCTGATAGATTCTGGATAAATAATGAATGTATTGACCAATCAGAGCACGCCTGTTCTGAAGTGTGTGATTGGTTAAACAGTTGTGGACGTTGCTCTAAAACAAATACCTTTATAATACAGTTCACAAAAGGTTTTTTCTCAGATGACTTCTGTTTTTGTGTACTATAGACTAAGTAACTATTTTTACTCCATCCAACAATGAGCTAGTGCAGTTTTAAGTAATAGAATTTAGTACTTCATTCACTACTATTGCAACTAGAAAGCACTAGGAGAGCACAGAACTCCGCCAAGACAGCTTAACCAAAAACATTACATACTTGGCGGAGGTAATAATAAATATGACTGTGAAATCACCTTGGATGGTTAGTGTAGGAGGAATGACCTACAGCTGATGACACTGACATGCCAGACATAATGTTTACTCATAATTTAGACAAAAGAGTTACAGTTCACCCACACATGTTCATTCATTCAGTATACACACATGCCATTCTGTCAACATTCTTATTCATAACTGTATTCATAAACTGTATGATAAACTCCCATAGACTCCCACTGTGGACCCACACTGAGACTGTCCGGATCGGTCTCACAGGAAACAGGAAGTACTCACATCAGCTGACAGGTTTCCACAGCGACGGGTCAATGAGGACATGTCAATCAAACAATGAAACTGGAAAATTTGCCAGAAAATGGTTTGGAATATTAATGTACAGTATAATGTGGTTAAATAAGGGCTTAATATTTTTTTAATAAATGTCATTTATTTTTCAGACGATGAGGAAAATTGCCTTTTGCTTTGTGAAAATTAATTATATGTAATAATAAATTTATAAAAATGAGCAGTTCATAGCATTGTGGCCTTACTTGTATTCATTCATGCATTTATTGATTTAGCCATGGCTCCTTTACCCCTGGCTTGACAAATTAAGTTCTGTAAACTTGAGTACAATGCAAGTTTAACAAGTAGCCTACAGGTACACACATTCAAATAAACAAACACAAAACATAGGACATTACAACTTGCATTTTCAACAAAACATAAAAATTTGCCTTACTTTTAGATCCTGCCACCCCTAAATCTCCTTTATGCTCATTTACCCCTGGCATGACAAATTAAGCAGTGATAACAGATATAGACCCACATTCACACTGGTGCATTCTGGATTTGAACACTTGAAGTAGTCCTTGATCCGGGTTCCGTCCAGGGGCCTCTTCTCAAACACAGAGCTGGGGGCCACAGTGGGACATAAGTGGGCTTTTAGCTGGTCTTTAGCTGGTCTTTACTGGTCCATACTATGGCTCTCTGTGGGGTCCTTTAGTCCCTGAGCAAACAGCAGATCCTCCTCAGTCCAAGTCCGGGACTAGAGCCAGACCAAGTTCAAGTCCGGAGTCAAACGCAGTGGGGCTTAAGGATGTTAATTAAATGTATGGACAATAAGGGCATGGCTGTGTGGGATGGAGAGGACGAGATTACGATTGACCAAATAAATGTGGGATGTAAAGCGTAAGTGGGACATGTTACAAACACAGTGAAATAGAAAATAAAAATTATAGTAACTCAGCAACTGTCCACTTGTAGTCAGCTTTAGAAAAAGCCTTGTTGCTCAGTTTCTAATCTGACATTAAATATAGGTCCGATAGGCCTATTATGTAAAATAAACTTTTCAGAATTGTAAAACATATTCTTTCTACCTCAAACTCCTACCTAAAGATGTATTTTGCTTCATTCTGGCATGTTTGGGTATATTATGTTGAGCCATAGTCCTCTGAAAACGTATATTGACTTGTATAGACCCTTCAAAATGTTTGTCATACAGAATGTTGAAAATTCTGCAATGGATGCGTCTGGCGTCAAAATTTAGTAAAATTTACAAAAAAGTGTGATTTGTGGTCAGGAATAGAATAATTCTGAGCATACAAAAAAATCAATGACTGAACCTATACATTGTCAAAATGTGGGAGCTGAAAATACTGTAGGCTACCATCCAATGCAAAGCAGGACATCTGGTCAAACTATTTCTGGAATAGTTTGGCTGTTTCTTAAATTATTTCATTCAGGCATGCTTTAGTCCAAGTTGATATTTGTCTAGTAGTGCCACTTAATTCTCAAGCTCATTAACAACTCTCAAAGGTTTATTGCCATTTCACATTGCCACAAGCCACTGTTCTGTCATTACCCTTTGGCGGCGCTAAACTACAACACCAACTCATCGTAGAAGTAGACAAAAACACTTGCCATTTCCGCCATGTCCGTTTAGCAGGTAGCACCGTTGGCTCGACTCTTCTACCTCATTTTTTTTTTATTTATTACGCTCTTACATTTACGGGTCAACACTTAAAAGGGAAAAACTTTGGACTGTTTTGTGGGAAATAAGACTCTGAGGTACAGCGGTTGTTTTGTATTTTTATTTTTAATGTGCAAAAAGTATATATGCTAACGGGCTAGCACAAGAAGCTAACTGTGCAGCAGCTGTCAGTTTACTTTGTTTACTTCAGATCTGAGTGAATTGTAGACACGTTTTTCTGCTGAGGGGTTTTTAGGCGTGTGATTAACAGATTGAAGAATATAGAGGTGGTATAAGCCTATATGTTTTATAATGCATAGATAATGGTGCATTTGAAATAAGGGTAAACATTGACATTTTGTAATGTGGGACATGATGTTCTTATGACAATCAGGAACAAACACAGAAAATTACTGCATAAACCAACAAATCAGTAGGATAGAAAACAGGACAGAATTAGGACTTAACACTTACTAAAATTAACCTTAAAATGGTAACTGTCAGTACCCTTAAAAGTTCAAAAACAACAGGTAAGCAAAAGAAATGTTGCACTGAAATAGAAACGAGACTAAGATTGGTACATTTGCACTGTGATCCACAATGTAGGTTAATTAATAAACTTAAATTTGGGTGATAATGACAAATTTTAAATGGCAGCACTTGAATATATTTGGTGGTGAAAGTGTACAAAGGCTGTTGATAAATGCAACTGTTGAAACAACTCTTATACTCTCATATTAAAATGTACAGCTTTATCAATCATTGTTAAAAAAAAAATTATATAAAAATAATGACACTGAATTTGGTTAGGTTTAATGTTATGCTCCTAATCTTTTTCCTCACCTCAGAGTCGACCTGATGTCTGCTCCCTTCCTGACCCCAGTGACCCCCCCCTGACCCCTCTCTGACCCCTTTCTGACCCTTGTGACCCCCCGCCATTACCATGGGGATGGGTCCGAGCTCTGAGCCCTGTGTGTACGAGCGCCTGTGGGAGAGTATTGCGGTGCTGAGGGAGAGTGGGCATCGGTACGGCATGAGTGAGAGAGACATCGAGCGGTTCATCTGTCAAGTTCTACAGACCAACGAACCCCGGGGCAGACCGCAACCGGCGTTTCCACTGCTACGGGCTACAGCCAAGGTACATGTATACAGTAAATATTACTTACTATAGGTTTAAGGCGTGCTGCGTGGAAGAGACACACACACTGGGGCTGCGTGATATGAGGAAAATATCTGAAAACCATGATGAATGTTTCAATATTGATATTATGATGCAAGTTCAATCAACCAGAAATTATTGCTTCATTTTTTTGTCACAACACATTTTCATGCAAGGCTATAATAGGAAAAGATTTTAACAGTGTAAATCTATGTCAGATTAAAGACCATGTTGCCAACAGTAATTGTGTATATTTTGATTTCTGAGACGTTTTTGGTGATGTTGTGATAAGAGGTTGGGAGTAAGTGGGAGTAAGAGAAACCACACTGGGAACACAATGAGAGGATCCACAGTAAAAGATGTACATTTGTTTGTTTAATGCAGTGCGCTCTGGCTCTCTGTATCCTCCTGGTTCTTGGCCTGGGCCTCTCTCAGCCTCAGTCCCAGTCCGGAGCTCACTCTCTGGGCTTGAACTGGTCGTCCCCCCTGGGTGTGGTGCGTTTGCTGGATCTGCCCATCACTCACAAGTACAACCTCCAGGGTATGTCTTGAAAAATATGTGTCTTAAATAGATTTTTTATTATTAGTTATTTTTTCAGTTCCTCTAAAGCGTCACAACATTTCGTGCCACTTTGAAGAATAAACAACTCAAATGTAAAATAATATTCCTGTGGTCCTCAGGTTACAGAGGCTGGTGGTTTATCAATCCATCACCTCAGCACAGGTCTGTTCTGAACTGTTCAGAGTGTGCAGACGACAGCACAGAGAAGACAGTGGCCCCTGGGACCTCTAAAGGGGACACTCTCAGACCAACAATTATTAAGGTGAGAACAAAAGATACATGTAACTAAAGTAGCCGGTATTCAAACAGCTAACTGCCCAGTAATTGGACCACACTGATCCAGTCCAAAAAGTATTGTGGGGTAAATCAACTCTTTGTAGAATAATGTATTAAAATACTGAAGTAAATATTACTAATCTAAATGTTACTGCTTTTGGAGTGTCCATTCACTTATTCTTCATGTCACAGGGAGGAGAGTCTTGGAGAATTCAGAGGCAGCAGCTGCAGCAGTTGTATGAGTCTCACTCTGAGTCTGTGTCTCTTAAACTGAACCAGGACGAGTTCAGTCACAACACCGGTGTACCACAGGGACCTGCCAACTTCACTCTGCACTGGTATGAGACTAAACTGTAGCCTTTTCAATCATCACTCACCTGTGAATTTATGAATAACAATAGTGACTGCTGCTGTACACAGCATACCTCCATTCACAACACTAGCATATACAGATAAATAAACAACACATTGGATTTATATAATGTATCTTTTTTCTCAGGAGTTTGACAGACTGCTCCAGTCTGAAGCTGCTGCTGTTCCCTGATACAGAGCTCCCCCTGGTGGACAGCTCTGGTGGTGTCCTGCAGCGCTGTGTGGTCTCTCACCTCAGACACACACAGACAAAGAGCAAGGTCAGTTCAATTAAAGTAGTGGACAAACTTAGCCTAGAATTGACATTGCACACTGTTGGATGGTGACTACTATAATGTGCATAATCCGTCTTGTCTGTTGCAGGGGGTGCAGGTGCAGGAGTGGCTGGTGTTAGGATCAGGGCAGGCCTCAGTCACAGTCTCTTCTCTCCCACCGTGTTCACATGACTGTTCCTCATTCACACTACGGCTCACAGCAGGGGATATGGGTAAGAGCTGGTCTAGACTGAGTGATGTTTGGTTTAGTCCTGGTTTACTAATGATTGTTGTGTCCCTGGGCAAGACAGTGGGCAGAGGAGGGCCAGAGCACAGATGCACAAGCGTTATACACTGTACAGTTGTTCTATGGCCTTGGCACGGTCCAGTTTGTTCAGTGTGCCTTTAAATAAAAAGCCCCCAATGTTATGGTGTAGTATGGGACAATACCTTTTTTTAGACCTAGTTTAGTCCTGATTTTACTGGATGGGTTATAGCTTAATCCTGGTTTAGCCCTGTTTAACCGTCTTTATTTTGTCTGTTGTCCCTGTAGTAATGTCTGATCCCAGCTTGTGGCAAATGGAGTTGTTCCCAGGGCCAGACCAGACCATTTTCTGCGACGGATCCATGGTTTAGTTCCGTAGTTTCATGGACCAAAACTGGACCAACTTCAGACCAATGAGACCCTGCTAAACTCTGTTTCTGATTGGACACTACAGCTGTCAATCACGGATGTTCACATTTTCAGCTACAACTATCTGGGCTTGGGACCAGCATCAAGTGTGATCTCGGAGTTGAACAAAAAAATCAGCAAGCTCTAAACCTGAAGACAACAACAATTTTATGGTCACACACAAGTAAAGTCTGAGAATCTAAAAGATAAAGAAGTAACATAGCTCAATTTTACAGAAAAAGCAAAAAAAAAAAAACATTTTCACAAACAAATAGGACAGGAAAACTTATATAACAGCTGTCCCCCAATACTATATAGCATATTTTTTTGCCATTTACTAATATTGCCAGTACTGAAATTATTTATAAATCACTTATTTTTATGTAACCAGGCAAAACATTTAAAACAAATTCTTATTTACAATGTTAGCCTGAGCTTTGTCGATGACCCAATCTTATGTTTAGAAGCTTTTGGGTTTTTTTTGGCGTGAAATGTCACTTGTCTTTTAGATTCTCAGCCCTCACTTTGGTCAAAATCATAGTTTGAACATTAAATTTATCGATAAACTCTAATGTGAAAGGTTTAATGGACATACAGTTCATACTGACAACATTGGGACCCATTTGCCACTTTAACTGCTTATACATTTATAAATACAATAATTCCTGTTTTTGAAGCCTTAATTTAAGATCAGTTATACTTTGTGTTTATGGTTTTGGGATGTGGAGACCTCAGTGAATGGCACTTAAAAATAATGTACTTATAAATGTATGTATAGATATTTTATTAATGAGAGATTTAGTGAAAGTTAAAGACGGTTCTTGTGATGGCTCAGAAAATGTGCCAAGATAAATATTTTTGAGAGCCTTAAGTTGATGTTTCTAAATGCAGACAAAGGAATGAGAAAAAATATTAAAACTTGTAAATGCATCAAAACAGCTTTTATTTAATATTTTTGATTAAATCATGTACATTTTCAAAGTTGAAGATAATGTTTAATTTATTGTTGAATGGATTTCTTAAGTTCTTTTACTTTTCTTTGTTTTCTGAAAAATGATGATAAAGATTGTTCAGATGCTTATGTGTCTTTGTTGTGTTTCCAAGTGGAGTTTTTTTAGTTTTTAGTAGTCCTACTAGTGTTTTTTTATGTCTAAAAATGTCCAAAGACTAGCTGGGTATTAAAAATCAAGTGTTAAAAATGTAGTCCATTAATATCTTAAAATAAGTACTTGCTAAAATTGTACTTTCTAACCGTGTGAAGTAAAGTAGGTAATCTGTAGTCTGTAAAGGCCAGGGGAGAGATTAAAGTAAAACTGGACTATGCTATTGGTCAAAGTGGTATCCCACAAAGTATCACTAATGAACTACATCATTAAGTAGTTGTCTAGAAAAAATTTGAAATTTACCCAGCCACAGAAATGGTGGAGTGCGGCGGTGTTGTGGTGTAAACAGTGCTCAGACTGGATGATGACAGGAAGTGTGTGTTTGATCTGCTTCGACAGGATTTACCTCAGGAACCGAAAACACTCATTTAGATCTGAGAGGACTTTGAACCTGCTCTAGAGAGGGATCAGACCAGGACTAAACCAGGACTGAAGCAGGATACAGCGAAACTACGGTGGACTAGAATGGAACACTTTTGAAAGCCATCACCTCATGGTTTAAAATTGAAAATTAGATGATATTACATAACCCAATTTAGGCCTATGGTGGCTTAGATGCTTTGACATTTGAAATTTATTAAGGGAAATAAAGTTTTAAAAAAATAATGAAACTACATTTAATGATTTCAGAATTTCCAAAAAAACTTGAAAACCAGACACTCCATACAAAAAAGAGACGTGTGACATCTGACTAAACATGAGTGGACCACTGACCCCAATTAGCAAATGTGTTTAAATGGTATATTTCTGCTAAACCAGGACTGAACCAGGTCTGACTCCCACCTGAAGGGGCGGGGCTTTAGTTAGAGGCAGGTATCTCTCCTCTGTGTGTGTTCAGTGAAGTTCAGAGGAGACACCAGCACACACTG
>JAVQKG010194556.1:0-14303 GCA_036025885.1 Hypseleotris bucephala
ATTATTTAGCAATAATAAAGCCTTAATAAATATGGAATAGATTAAACATCTTTGTTCATTTAATATCTACATTTTACACTGATTTAGCCTACATGGGATTATAACTTATAAAGTAAACATTAGTAACCAGTGTGTATAACTCAATGATGTTTCTCCTCTCTCAGCCTGTCTGTTCCTGTTTGTTCTGCTCCTGTATGTTATGTGGATTGAACTTGTGGACGTGAGGCGCTATATTCTTCAGGAAAATGGTGAAACGTGCCCTGGGGCAGAAGTCAAAGTGCTGTACGGCCTGTCCTTCATGGTGGCAGCGGCTGGCGTGCCTCTGGTGCTAATATCTGGGATGGTCTTCATGTTTGTGGCTCGAGCCTTGAGTGGTGGAAAGTTGTGAAGGACTGGCTGTTGGATATGCCGCCGTGGGACTCAGTAGTACTAGCTTCAAATGTAAATAGTGGATTTAAGCAATATTTTTGGATTGAATTTAGGGCTTTATTTTTAACTCTTATGGCTTCAAGCTACAAACACAATGGATGTACTGTATTAAAGATTGTTTTTCTACTGATTGTGCTGGCCCAGCTAAACCCATTTATTTTATTTTTGAAGTAGGTCTGTTAGCCCTCCCATAATTCTACCAATAATCTAAAATGAAATGTGATTATTTGCAATATGTTGTTAGTTATGCTATTTGTGCCTGCTCTATAGGCTATATCAAAATGCAGTTAATTTAGAGATTTTGTATTAATTTAATGTTGACAATATTTTCAAATGTTTAGTGTCCAATTGACTCACAACGTTCAATATTGGCCAGCTAACCGCTTATCTAATTTCCTTTTTATAAAATTAGATATCTACAATTTGGCCAAATTTTTTTATATTTTTAAATTTGCTAGCTAGCCTGTTAGCCTATATTATACAGTATTCGTACAAAATGAATAACACTCTTTTCCCAAAAACTCTTGTATAGTTAGCCCACATTAGCTAGCTTATGGTTTTTATTTTTACAAAGTAGACTACTGGTCAGCTGAGCAACATTTGACCATTGTGCAGAGTCAATTACAAACCTTAGAAATAAAACTCATCTTATACAGGGACCATAATAAATTGAATACAAACCAGTTTACAGCAATATAGTAATGTAGGCTACAATATTATTTTCATTGAAGCAACTGTTGATCTTATTAAATGTGTCTTACTGTACCCTTTTCAATAATATTAAGTAGTTCTAAGTAAGTTTAATAAGTATAAAGGTAAACAATAGATTAATATAGTCAAGAAGCTTTTTAGAATGTTTTCTGTCACATGACATTTTGCCATTAGTAGACAGCACTTGGGAGAGATATGCTTAAAGATACACACACGAGTTTTAGCAGTGGACAACACATTAATTCAAATGGTGATTGTGAACAGCTGTAGAGAACAAATGGACAGATGAAGCAGCTGGGTCCCTCGTCCTGTTTTGGCTTGTCTTCAAAGGTAGCAGAGAGGTTAGAGAGGTTAGACTGTGATAGAGGGCTGAATGAGGATTGAACAAATAAGACACAGTCAGATGTGAAGGAGATGCACTGGATCAGAGAAATAAAATACAGAAAAGTGCTTGTAGAAAGGACACTACATGGGTTTAGACTTCTACTGTTTCAAGGATAAACCTATTTCATTTTACTTAATTTACGCCATTGAAAAGAGTGATAGGAAATTCAAATTGTCATTGCTAGAAGTTAAATTATTACCAATGATTTTCTTTAAAACAACCTTTTTTTGCACAGTTGACAATTTGTGCTGTAAGACTGTGTGTCCTCCCTGTGTTACTGTGTGTCCTCCCTGTGTTACTGTGTGTCCTCCCTGTGTTACTGTGTGTCCTCCCTGTGTTACTGTGGGTTGTTCCTGGTTTCCTTCCTTAAAGGCATTTGCTAGACAAATTGGTCACTTAAAATTGCCCTATAGTCAGTGAATGTGTTAATGAATGGTTGTCTGTCAGTGTCTCTCTGTCAACACTGAGACTAACTGGCAACTGTCAAGGCATTGGTTGTTATACTTTTTTTTGGGGGGGGGCATATTTTGTTTGGCCATTATAATTGCGACCCAATTTTTAAATTTGGTTTGGCACTATTAGCTCATTTGTTGTAATAAGTTGGGTGTTGTGTGTGTGTTTTAATCATTTTTGTTTTGCTTCTTAATTTTTTTATGATATATTTTATAGAGATGCACCGATCCAGATTGTTCAGTCCCGATACCGATCCCGATATTTGGGCTTTGTGGATTGACCAATACCCGATATCCACCGATATCACTGCTAAAACTAAAGGCGTGGTATTATCAAAAAATATTAAACCAAAATATGATAGAACTAGACAATACTAAAAATGTCTAACTTTTGTCATTTCTGAGTTACAGTGTAATATAATGTCATTTGCCACTTTATTTAACTGCTCATAATTAGGAAAAAGTATATAAATAATATTGGTTCCAGTATCGGGCACATTTACCGATCCACCGATCCAGCTGAAAGGCCTGGATCGGCACCGATACTCAATCCAGTATTGGTATCGGTGCATCCCTATTAGTTTATTTAATTTACATTTGATGATGCTTATGAACATACCAAAAACAATTCTTTAACTGAAATTTCAACTCTCTGGCAACCCACTTTTTGTGTTTGAGAATTACTGGTCTAGTGTGTACACCACCTAAGACCCATAGTTGCAGAGGTAGTTTACAATCCCCTACAATGTTACTTTCCTGTCAGTATAGCCTAAAACAAATTGGTTGACCACAAAGCGTAAGCCCATACTTGTATTTTAACTTTATGAGCTCATTTCTTTTCATAGATTTTAATAAGCAGTCCATGCACAAATCAGACCAATGAAGAGACAGTGTTTACTTACTTAAAATAGCATTGAACCAGTCCCGACACTAAACTAAAGTGACATGGGCGTGTATCGTGTGAGTGAGATGTTCAGAATATGTGGAGCAGTAGACTGTAATGTAGCACCAGAGCTTTCAAATGCTATAGGTCAACTGGGTGTAGCTACACTGATGGTGCAGAATACTAGAGCTATTTATATTCAACACCATGTCATCACAGTTTATGCATGCTTTTATGGGGTACGCTGAGCTACTGTACATATTCAAAAGCGGATTAAAGGGGTAGATCATAAGTTTCCTAAAAGTTTCCTAATATACTATCTGAGCTTGCATGATGCAAAGTAGCCTAGATAATCTGTCATAATTATTATTTTACTTTAGTCCCTCCCCCTTGCCTCTACCGCAACATCAGATCAAACTTTGTGGGTCACCACTTTGACCAATACTAGTAAGAGTTTCACTTCTCCTGGTTCCTACAAACTGTAGAAAACTACTTTACATAGAACAGAGTCAAAGCATTTTCCTACTTTTTATTTTTTACTTTTTCTTATTTTACAAAACTTACGGAATATAACTTTAAGGTCTGCTGTATTATCTTTGTTTTGTCTTTGTATCATTAAAGAACATAGAACTTGCAGGCAAAGGGGACACAATTCAACACAAAAACTAACTGTTTTTTAAAAATGGATCTAACTCTTAGCAGCAAAAACAGAGCTTTCTTTACTGCTAAATCCACTTACTTGCACTGTCAATACAGTTGTCTTTTGAGGGCAATGAATAATCATTAGCTGGAGGAGAGCACTGATTTGATAAAGAAATGTATGTCAAAATCTACAAATTGCATGAATTAATACATTGCTGAAGTTGAAGAAAAAGAGAAAAAAGTGCAAAAGTTAAAACAAAAGACCTTACGGTACACATCTATTTTATAAAAACGTACTCAAAAGTAATTCCTGAACAACTGAAACATCTAATGCATAATTAACATTTTGTATTCAAAGATGACGAATTACCCCCAACAATCCACCAGAGGTCGCTCCTACTCTCTTCATCCATCTTGTACCATTCTTTCCTTACATTGATAAACACCGTAAGGAAACATGAAGTAACACTCGGTCGAAAGGAAAGGAAACCAAGGAAGGGATCGAAGCAATTAAGGTCCTATATTTATAATACAGGCCCTGTTGAGTGACTGTAGCTCGTACTAATCACAGTTAATTAAGTCTTGTGTCTCCTCCCCTGTCATCACCAACAATGGGCTCCATACTATCTCTTTATTTAAGGAAGGCATAATCTCGTACTTAGAGTGTCAGCAATTAAAATATTATGCATATGGCAGTCACGTGAAAAAAGACATGACACCGTAATTAAATAATAAATTGTTGGCAAATTAACCCCATTGGACCTAAAGAAGCTATAGGACAAAAGAATAGGCCAAGAATTGAAAGCTGCAGTCTTGAGGTTTCTTTAAAAAATATTAAAACATAAAAAGGCTTGACCAATATAGTCAAGTTTTCTGTCTCTCCACTGGCCTCTACAGCAACATCAAATCAGTGTTTGTCTGGGCTACAGCACTACTATACACTATTGTTCAAAGTAAGTGGTAACTTGATTTGATGTTGCTCTAGAGGCCAGGGAAGGGACTAAAGTAAAAATAATAATTATGCATTATACAGATTGCTTTAGCAAATAATTTTTTTCAGGAAGCGTCCAGACCACAACTTCAAGTGTTGGTCACTGTATTGAGGACAAAATTTTGATCACTACTTTTTAAAATGGGCAGCATGATATTAGAAGAAAATATGATTTTTTATTGCAGTAACAACATAAATAAACATGAATTACAAACCAGTTCTAAAACAAGGACTAAGCAGGACAAAACCAAGTCCAAGTACCACCAGAGAGAGCCCACGTACAACCAGGGCTACCTGTACCACAGTTTGAGAACCAGTGGTCTATCATGTCAAATAAACTACTTTAGAACAAAATATCCTAAAGCACTGTAATGAAACCAGCAATATGGAAAATTACTAGCACTAACTAAATCAACAAAAATAACACAAGAAATTTCCAGCTTGATAAAGTTTGTCGGGCCCAGTTTATAGATGCAAAAGTGACCTTAATGCCCCCCTCTTTTGCCCCAGTGTCCCATGGTGCACCTGGCCTGAATACTGCTTCCCTGTAATCCACTCAAACCAGGGATAGACTTGGTGCCGTGTGCTTTCCTTTCTCTGTCCTGCCCCTAAACTCTGACTGTGAGCCGATTACCTGCTCTGTGTGAGGGAGCCCCTGTCCCGCCACGGGCCCATAGCGGCGTGGGGGGGGGGGGGGGGGGTATGGGGTGGTGCACAGAGACCAGACGGACACTTCCAGATAAAGGCTTTTCTGCTGTCAAAAATGACTGCCCTGATACGATCTGATATGGGAGAAAAGCGGGCCTTATGGTAGCGCTGTAGCTTTTTTTTTGTTTCTTTTGTACCAGGCCTAAATCCCTTGGACACACACTAGTGCTAATCTTCACTGGGGGCAGAGAGGGAGAGCAGGTGGAAGGATAAAAAACTGTTTCTCTGTGTGTTGCTTTTCTGTGGTGTTTTGGTATAAATAAAACTAGTGTGTACTAAAATAAACTAATTGATTAATGGTGTAGTCTGGAACTTTCCTAAAATAAAATAAAAATTCTAATTGAAAAATGCTTAAAACTGACTATCTGTTATATGATGTAAAGTAGGGTGTATGTAATCTGCTGAGGCCAGGAGAGGGGCTAAAAGGAAACTCAAATATGACTGGTCAATGTAGTACCCAACTAACTGTAAATTGTTGTTGTTGTAGAGGCCAGCAGAAGGACTAAACAAAATAATAAATATGACAGATTACCTGCTTTACATCAACAGGGTCAGATAAAGCATTTCTTAAATTTTAAACTTTTTTTTTATTTTAGGAAAGTTACAGACTACGCCTTTGATGCTCCAAATTGCAGATTGGTATGGCTGCCACATCTCAACTGAGCACCAAATGAAGCTTATAATGAAGCACTATAAAGCCAATGCATTGTTAATATATAATGTGTACTGTATGTATGTACTGCACACATGTGTTATCTGCCCTTCTATGATGTGTAAAGTATCATCATCATTTTTTATTTTTTTTTCTATATCTACAGCAACATCAAATCAGATTTTATGGGTTACCACTTTGACCAATAGTAGTCTAGTTCTACTTTAGTCCCCTGGCCTCTACAGACAACCTACTTTACATCATAGAACAGGGTCAGGTAGTGAATTTTAAGCAGTTTTTGTCTTATTTCAGACAACTTCTATATAGTTGCATGTATGTAAAACCATGATAGATTAGCTTTAAATATAAAACAAACTTAAAAACTCATACCAGCCAGATACAATGTACAAATTTCCCCATGTAACCCAGCAGTGGTACTATGGCTGAAAGATTAATCGAAATCGCAATTTTAATGGTCACAATAAGAAAATTGCAAAGGCTGCAATTTTTAGTCAGTATAATATCTCTGCACAAAACAGAATATATGGTCAAAAACCTGCTTCCCTTGTAAGTTTAACCTCTACAAACATGTTCTGAAAGGCATGTGATTCTTGTGGAAGTTTAACAGTTAATATTTTTAAGTGTTAATGCTTCAAGTTTCAAATATGCTCTGTGAACTGATTCTTGGCTTTAAAAACAAATTGTAATATCTGTCATAAAAATCGCAATTACATATTTATTTCAAAATCGTTCAGCCTTATGTTGTACTATATTAACACATAGAGACAGATGAGGCCTAATTGAAGCAGACAAGAGGCAGCCAAGAACACTACAGTCTATCCTTTCTGCCCCTCACTTTCACCTGCCCCTCTCCTATGGCACATCATTTAGTTTCAGGCTTTTTTGGCGCACACTGTACCACACCGACGTCACTGGTGTGTGTGTATGAGCTGTCTGGCAAACAAACTCAATCCAGCCGCCTCCCATTTGAACAATAAATAACTCCGAAACTGAAATAGCAACAACAACTATAGTGGCAGACAGGAGGTTGGATAGACAGTGCTGGAGACTGCTTTGGGCATGTGTCTTAACCATGCCTTTCTTCTCACTTTACTGTATGTCTTCATTCGCTTCAAAAAATACCCCGTCTCGCCCCCACCCACCCACCCCAAGATAGACACACACTACCCCGAACCCTTTTATTTGAAGACTAGAAAAGGGGGGAGGAGGAGGTCTGCCACACTGTAAAATTTAACAATGTGGGAAACAAATTGCCTTAAAAATACTTTATATTTACCTGCTAGTTTTAGTCATTTATGGTTCTGTCATATGGTGTTATAAAGATTGCCTCCAGCGACTGAGGGTAAGAGAAACTGATTGTCTCTATAGTGTTAGCCCTGCAATTGTCCAGGCAATTGTCCAGCGTGTATCTCGCCAAAGGCCCATAGTTGCTTGTAACAGGAGTGTCAACTATGCACTGTAAAAATAAATGCAGGATGTTTGTTTTTTTTGTTTGTTTGTTTGTTTGTTTTTTACAACAGATCCTGTTATAATTAATTAAGTGGGAGTTTGGGAGTTTAATTACATAGATTTATTTAGTTTGATGCTCAATTAACAGAGGTCATATCAAAAGAATGGACTAAATGCCAGTAAAATAAACTTCACAACTAAAATAAAATGTATCTGTATTGTCGCATCTTAAAACAGAAGTAAGCAACTTTTGCCTTAGTAAAAAAAGCTTGAAATTACTCGTCATAGGGTGAATGAAGCTTTTTTTTTACCTTTCCATAGTACCATAGGACCGCAATAACTCACTGTGTCTAATGAAAAAAAAAAACAATTTGCTTTTGACCAGGCTTCCACAAATTGAAGAGCGCTCAAAGAAATAAAAATAATTAATTATAAATACTAAATTTATGATCATTATGTTAAAGTCCAAATTCCTTGCATTTTTACTGTGTATTAGGACAGACTATATATATTGAAACAATAAAGCGAGCCATAGGTTGAGCAAAAAAAAGATATATTTATATATGTAATGCGAATGTAACTGTAATTGACAAAGTCCCTTGGGTAATGAATGAAACATCCGGGTGCCTTTTTAAACTTCTGAAATGCACTTCTGAGCCAAAGTCAGTTAGTATTTTCAAGGCAATCTGTTTTTTATATTCTGAAATTTTTTATAGTGTACTCTCAGGGTTGCAGCCCATTTGATTGGCAACTGGCAGCATATGGAGCAGAGAAGGAAGGTTTGGCCCACGCTCGCTTCTGAGGAAACAAATATTTGCCTGAAGGGGACGAGAAAGAGAGAGAGAGAGAGAGCAATGGAGGAAAAAAAATATTAATTAGTTTGCAAACGCACCCAGAGATAAAAGTCTGCAAGACGTATCCATCAAAAGGCTTTGCGGAGTTTGCTGCAAAATGGAAAAAAAATTCTCCCCCAAGTTGACAGATCCGGTAAAAAGGGGCTGCCGGCGGAGCTGACGGGGGGGAGGGAGCAGTGCATCCTGGGAAAAAAAAAACACACACAAGAAGCCATGGCGGAGGAGGCTGCATTAACATCTGTGCATACGTTAACATATTACAAGTGGAATTAACATTTAGCCATCTTCTTTCCACGCATGAGAACCAGTGCGCCTGCCTCCCCAATTATTTCTTAATTACCATGTCCACATCGGGCGCATGTAGGTAACACTGACATGTATGTAACGCACGGCAGAGCTCAAGGTAAACACGGGACGAGACGCGGAATTAAATTTGAAAACGTACATATTTAAGTCATTATTTCGACATCAAGGGTTTAGGCCCGCTTCCATCTAAATGCTCACAACGGCATAACGGAATCTTGTCTTAGCGTTGAATGTAAAATAATGGAAATGAGTAATATACGGTAAGTGTATAAAAGTGAAATTTAAAGGGAAGTTTAGTGTTTTTTGTTTACATAGGATGCCCCTCCTGTTTTTTTTGTACAGGCATAGGACCAGCATGAAGATGAATCGTCCCCTAATTCCTTGGCCAGTCAATTTCAAGGGCAGAGTTTACCGTTTTCTAGTAAATATGTAAAAGCGCTAGACGTGACGCTAAAAAGCCACACACAACTATAGTACATAGCTTGTTGTTAATGAGGAGCTAACATTAGCAAAGTTTGACACGGCCAACCTAAATGGCTCATAATAGTTCATCCACAAAATTGTAGAAAAATAATTTGCTATGACCAAGGGACCAGACCCCACTTTTGAAAAAAAGTAGGTGGGGCTGGTATACAGGCTACTTAATTCCTGCATGACAGATCTGGGTGTATGTCATTGCAAATTTTCGTCCTTCTACAAGTTAGTGCTTCTTTTACACCTAATGCTCTTCATGTACTATAATATCTAATGCAAACCAGTATAAGAATTCTTCATACTATCCCTTAATAAAATCAATTGCCAAACTAAGTCATACTAAGCTCTGGACACCTTTAAAAATCTGCTGGTAAAATTGTAACTTTAAGCTCTCACTCTTTCTTCAAGGGCGTGATATCCACATGGAGTTTGCCAATTACAGAATACGAACCAGATAGCCACTTTATTTATCCAGGCTTGGAAGTGGCACAAGGAGCACTTTTTTCTGTGGCTCAATGATGTTTAAAAACAGTATTGTGTAACTTCAAAACCAACAAAAATTGTTGGGAAAATTTGGTTTAAACTACACTCCAAAACTTTGCAAAGACTACTATTTCCAATGACTACAACCAATCTCTGGGGCAACAATTAAAAACACAAACGCACAACATATTTTAATATACAAACAAACCCACCCTATTTTTATTCTTTCTTCTTATTGTTTAAAAAAATAACTTCAAATACATTAATCAAGCTTCTAAAAAAAAACACATGAAAGCGAATGGGTTTCTCTTTGATACCAGGCTCATAGACACTGACCATGGGATTATAGCGCTCTGATAAGGTAATTAACAGGCTATGATAGTGTAATTAAGAAACACGTGAAGAAGAAAAGACGTCTGCTGGGCTGGAGTGGGTGCTCTTCAAAGCTAGCCATTTCAAAAAAGACCGCACGTTAGCTTTTCCGCGCAAAAGACCATTCAAGAATACGCCATTGAGAATTAGCTGATGACACTAAACCGTATTATTGTGGCGGATTTGTCTATTTTTTCGGTAACAAAAACGAAACGCCAATCATATCTGGTGATAGCTTCATTGTTAGGAAGTCAAATGATGTCTCTTTGTATCCGTCTCAACAGATTTGGGCATAAATGGATGGAATTCACTTAGGTGTTTCATTGAGAAAGAAGATATTTGCTACTTTTTCTCCTGTCTCCCATGTGTGCGCGTTTGTGTGCACTGAACCAGCACAAATGCGGTTTTGTTGTATTTATTTGTTTATTTACTCTTATCTCTTTTCCATTTCAGAAGCTCCCCCTATCAGAGACCCACACAGACCTTAGTAGAAGCCGAGTGGCAGCAGGAGAGCCGCGGGGGCTTACATTTGCGCGTGTGTTTCAAGGGATGGGTTGAAAATTAAAATACAAATAGAAAGCAAAGTACTGAAATCATCACTTTTGTTATCGTTTTTTTTTCACTCCCCCTACTGCTAACAAACTCCTGGGGGTGACGGGGAGAGAAATGCGCTCACTTTGTGATTCCTGCACTATCTTTTAAGTAATGTTATACTCGACTTGGCAAGAGCTGGGGTTGGCTTTTTTTTGCTAAGGAAGTGAAAATATTTTTACAATTATAGACCTTACAATAAAGAGAGCCGCGTCTAATGAGAACGTTCAGATGTGTTTTATTTTGATCCAAGTTCTTCTCCATAGCCAAACTGTAAACATTGGGGGGTTGGTAGTCAGCAGTTTATATGTACTTTTGGGCTGTGCAAAGATTATGGCTAGAGTAAGCTTTTAAATTGGATGACTTAAATAGGCCCAGAATTGGGTATTTTATTCACAGAAGGCCATGGGTTCGAATGTTTGGCTAGCCAATTACAATCTGTCTGAGTGGAGTCTGCATGACCTCCCTGTGTAACTCTGGCTTGTAACTAACTACTGTTGCAATAACTCTTCAAAGATATACATATTAGGTCAATGTCCCCAAAGTGAATCAATGTAAATCTAATAATGCATAGTATATAGCGCTTTTCTAGATACCTTTGTTGTATATAACGCTTTATAGTTGCATTATTCATTCACTCCACAGTCACACTGGTGGTGGTAAGCTATTTGTGTAGCCACTGCCGCCCTGGGGCACACACTGACAGAGGTTTAGCAGCCAGTATGCATCAAAGGCCCCTCCGACCACCACCAAACACCAATCACACAATTTACAGGCAATGTGGGAAAAGTGTCTTGCCCAGGGACACAGATTCGAACAATAGTTGATTTTTATATTATATAGCCCCTTTTTAGATACTCAAAGACACTTTACAGTTGCATTATTTTTATTTACTCTACAGGCACACTGGTGGCGGTAACCTTCTTGTGTATCAACAGCCGCCCTGGGGCATACTAACAGAGGCGTGGCTGCCAGTCTGCACCTATGGCCCCTCCAACCACCACATTCATTTAATGTGTCTTCTCCCAGTGACACATCAACAGCAAATGCTTAGGCAGGGATTTCGAACCGGCAACCCTCTGATTAAAGGGCAAACTCCACTTCCTCCCCAGACTAATTGGTTCTATGTCTCATGTCTCTCTGTCAGCCTTGCGATTAACAGACCATTGACCAGGAATGTTCCCCACCGAAGGTTTATAACTTCTGTAACAGTCTTGAGTTATCCAGAACATTACTAAATGTAATTACATGCCTTAAGATGCCCTAGAAGTGACCTTTTTTGCCACATGGAACCTATATGGACATAGATTTATTACCTTGATTATTTTGATCTGTACCATTTAAAAGACAATGCCAGCCGTGATGATGGTAGCAACACATCTTAGAATAGTAAGCACCTTAACACAGGAAATGCACGGGGTACTAATTAAAACGCAAACAAAAGATAGTTGCTTTTTATTTACATTGTGTTCAATATTTAGAACACTTTTTTTAATATTCTTGACAACCTAACTTGCCATCACTTTAACTCAGTATCCAACTCGATGTTAAATTAATTCAATGTATTTCTGCCTGTGCGTATTAGTATGTAATCTTTAATGATGACTCCCTGTATTTAGTGTTACTAGCAGAGTCCCATCCCATCCATCATTGCCTCGTTAACTCCGTCTCTCCAGGATCTGAAACACTGCTTTGATCTGCTCAAGCCAAGCACAGTGAGGGAGACACTCGCCCCTCACTCGCCCCTCACTCGCCCATCACTCACCCCTCACCGAGAGGATTAAATATCCCTGAGTCGGGACGTCCCAGCCTCCCCCCTCCTCCTCACCCTCTACCCCCACGTACACCCCCATACCCCCCCTTATATCCTCTGTCCGACAGTACCCGGTTATCACTGTGTCTCAGGAGGGAAAGAGGGAAACGACTGAAGTAGAAAGTCAAGGGAAGACTATGAGGCAAAAAACACACTGAAGAAATATCAAGAATTCATTGCTCAGTGGTTTTCTAACTTTCACACTAAGTACCATTTGAAAATCTGCCCAAGTAGTATTTCATTGAACTAAACTGAGCCTAACAGAATCTACGTTTAAATAAAAAATACATAAAAATTTCAATTCAGGCACAACTAAGATTTCACCATGGCTTACACTGGACAACAAGGTCTAAATCATGTCCAAACCAGAACTGAGCTGTACCTAAATTGGGAACAAAATGGAACTAATATGGGTTCTACTAAATTAGGGCATTGGATCATAGTTGTTGACAGCCATATTGCTAATTGCCATCCCTCAAATATTACAGTGAAAGTCCCTTTTTCATTGCAAACACTTTCCAATTGAGCCCTCCCAGATGGATCTGTGGAACACGTCCCATTGGTTTTCTGTTTGTTTAGTTGAGAGTACATCTGGTTGTACAGGTGCTTCTACTTACCCCAACCTGTGCATTAATGCCATCTCTAGCCTTTATAGTACAGAATTGTGCATTGGCTCAATAGCGGCCAACCCAAGATCTCACACAGCGGAGGATTTACTTAAGGCTTAGTAGTTTGGGATTTGTTTAAGTGAGTGGAAGAGGAGAAGAGGATGGAGGTGCACAGATGAAAGAGAGCAGGGGGCCAGGGGCTGTTAGTCTAACCCCCGTCCGGCCCAACTGCCCCTGTGACTTCCTCCAAACACACACAAGCTTCAGATATACTGTTATTGAAGCCTTTTGGCAAATGATGAGTTAGCTAGTTCTTAGACGAATGTGCTGAAAGTAATTTAGTCATATTTTGGTTTCTTTTTGTTATGTTGTATTTGGTCATAAAAGAAACAGAGAAAATGTTCAAATTGGTTCAGCTCTATTCATTATTATTATTTGCAAAGAGAAGTGAAGCAAAAAGGATGAATGCTAGATAGAAACAACAATTGGACCAACCCCTGCATTCATTTTGTTTATAGTAGATTAACCAATGAAAATTAACACTATATCCAGGTTTTAGGTACCAAGAAAGCTGCTAAATTCCATTTTTGAGAAAACAAATTGAAAACCAAACTGAGACGCAGTGGCATATAGATGTCATAATGTGTTTCTGACAGTTACAGACAAACAGCCCTGGTTCAAGCTGAGTTGAGTGACATGGAGCAAAACAAACATGGCATCTGGATGTAGTTTGACTGAACAAGAGGAAGTACCTGCGCTACCACCTGAGAAGAAGATTTTCACAAAACTGTTAGCCTGACGGAGAATCTGAAAAGAAACCCATATAAGGTTTGTATAAAAAGTTATTATCTGAATGACTATTAATGAATACATATTTTAGACCAACTTGTTATAAAAAATCTTATCAAATGAAATACAAGTAGTTAAAATAAGTTCTCAAATCTCTGGGCACTTGCATAGAGATATCAAAAAACTGCAGGTAGCATAAAAAAAGATGCACAAGACAGTGTTTTTGACTTAGTTTTTCCACAGCAGAGCTAGAGGAAGTGTCTGGGGAGAAGGAAGTCTGGGCGTTTTACTTCTAAAGAGCTAGAACCCCAACCTGATTGGAATAAGACATTTGTTCCACAGTTTGTCCACCTAGAAAGTCCAACTGATCTATGTAAAACGCGATGATAGCTAAGTCCATTTCAACAGACCTCTTCAATGACTTTATAGGAAAATATTTTTGCTAAATATAAAAATGGAAATGAAGGAATATTATTATAAAGATCAACTGAATAGTATGTGTTTCATGGGTGGTACTACAAACCATTACATTATGTTCATACATTACAAACAACAGTGGTCAAACGTGCCTTGTTATTCTTTCTTTCTCAATTGCACTAAGTTACTTTTTGTTTTTTTCCCCATACATACCCTAAATGTACTTGTATTGTGGATCATCATTATCATTTATAAACTTGTATTACAATCTGA
>JAVQKG010194569.1:0-10584 GCA_036025885.1 Hypseleotris bucephala
TATTGAAGTGTACAGTCTATGGAGGTCCTGTAGTGCAAGGAGAAACCACTCTTTCCATCAGACCTATACTTCAGTCTCCAGGAGAAAGAGGAAAGAGAGAGAGAAAATAGAGAGTGAGATGACAACTACAGCTAGTATCAAACACACTGTCTCCAACTGAGTATTCACTTAAGGGCCATTTTAGGAGGCGGGAGGCAAACAAACAGACAAGAAAGAAAAAAAATGGAGAATAGTCTATCTGTTATATGTTGGAGAGGTTTTTTCTGTGTAAATAAATAAACTGGGTGTTTTTTATATTATTATTATTTAGTTTTTAGAAATAGGAACAATAATGGTGATTGAAAGTAGGGGTGGGCAATATGGTGATAAAAATCGAATCGTGATATTAAGTTATGAAGATCTGGGAAAATGGTTGAATCGTGATACAGCACATTCATTTATGCCCTGCTCTTTACTGTCATTTTTACTGTAACAATGTCAGTGTGTATTGATAAATCATGAAAAATAAATAGTATTATGCTGATTTAGTAATAAAAATGTAGTAAAAATGGTTATATGTAGCAGTAGTCTTCTGTGCAAAGCAGAAAATTTAAATTCAACTAAAATCGTGCAAATCATCACCCAAAGACGTGTTAGGAGAATTGGTCAATCTAAAAGTGAATGAGTGTGAGTTAATGGTTGTCTGTATGTGCTGTATGTCTCAGTGTCAGCCCTGCGGTCATTGTCTAGGGTGTACCCCGCCGCCTTAGGCCTATTGGATAAAGAAAAAACTTTTAATTAGGCCTGGACTAATTTTGAATTGTGTCATACAGCTGGCACACTTGAGTTAATATTAAAAGCCTATATTAAATTTGAGCTACACCATTTTCCAATTAAAATGGATGGATTCAACTTGAGTAAAATTAATTAAATAATTACACTTTTTTTTTTTTAGCAGACAAACACATTTAGATTACAATATCTGATGTCTTTGCATGTGCGGCTAACAAAATAGCGTTTATACCTATCCTAAGAATTTCCCACTGAAAGACCAACGTAATTGCGAGACTTTAAAACAATAAAGACGCTGAGACATTCATTTTACTTATGAGTATTGCATAAATTTCACTGGAGAAGGTTAAATAAGTCATTCCTACAATATCCGTGCAGTTAAGTGGGGCCATCATTTATATTAAGACAATTACTGCTTTTGTCTTTTGTAGACCACACCAAAAATCCACTCTTTCAACCCCATATCAATTATTTTATCAACATTATTAATATCCCCTTTTCTGAATGAGCTCATTTCTAAAGGTCTGTATTGCAGTTTAGGTTAGGGGCATTTGTCTACAAAATTACATCAATGCAATTTCACAGCGAGTCAGTAATTTAGCAATGACCGGTATAACGATTTGTGATTTGGGGACTCTACGCTCGATCCAATCTATCCCAGCCAGTTCAATTTCCCTTTTCTTTATCATCTCGGTCAGGCCTGTAATTTTTCATTTGAGCAACACAATCAATTTGCCCCAGTGTCGCCTTGAAAAATAATAATCTGACAATTGAAGATGGAGAACCGTTTTCAAGCACCGTACAGCAGGTTTGAAGACATGCTGTTGGCTAAATAGTTTTGAGAAAAATGAAATTTGTTTAGTTTACTAAATTTGGAAGAAACATTGAAATCCAAGCATGTGACCGCTAGGGAAGGGACAATATACAGTAACCCTAACCCGTGATAATCGTAATTTTTTTGGACCTCAATTTACTGTGAACAGATCGTTTATTTTAAGTTTCAGTGTTTTTAGTTTTAGCCTACAATAAAATATACTGTTGAGATTCTAAAGTAGCATTGTAAGGACTTTAAAAATTTGTACACATTTTTTTTTTATTATTATTGTGATATTGTTAATTGCAATTAATATGGCCAAGAAAATAGAGCCTAGTAACCAAATTTACTTTAAATGTCCAAATGAATGACACATCCCACCATTTCATTACTAGGTGTAGGCTGCTCACATCTTTTAGTCTCTTCATGCTTACCGCAGACAGGCTTAGTGACGTTTAGCTAACTAGCTTAATACAGTAAGCCAAAGCAATGGGCTAATTCCATAATGGTACAGTAAAAAGCCTGCATCTTGTTAATAATGTTGTAAGTATTGACTGTTGCTTCTAGTTGGGCTTTGCTTGGTTTAGCTCCACAAATCATCAATCTATATGGGATTATCATAAAGAGACAGAAAGATGTGAGCAGCTTACAACCAATGATGAAATGGTGCAAGAACCTTCCTGTCCTTCAAAAATGTCCTACACATATTGACTTTTGAAGACAAATTGTGGTCATGTGACTGGATTTAGATGTTTCTTACCCTCTATGCATTTTCTAAACAGTTATGCTATGCTAGTTATCCTTACAAAAAACAACTGCCCTGAAAAAGTATATTAAGGTGTCAAAATAATCTGTCTAAGGCCCATAGCTGAAACAAATGTCAACTTCGCACAGTAAAAAAAAAATTACTTTGGAGTCTGAGTTGAGGTTACCTAATATTTTTTAGTCAGTTCCATTTCCTAGATTTTTTAAGTAAGGTCAACTTAAATAAACGAATTAAACTTACTAAACTAACTACATAAATTTAATTATTTAGGAATCTTTTATCTATCTTCAAACTAAAACATTTCCACGGTACATTATTTTCCTAATTATTTCAACCACTCTGATATGCTACAATGGGGCTAGCTAGCGAGTTCATTGTCTTGATTATCATCATTTGTGTGTTGGAAGGAGAATAGACCAGGCCGATTTGAATGGGAGAGCTGCTGGTCTAATTGGCAAAGGCATAAGTGCTATTTATTAAGCCGGCTATCCAGAAACACTGATTGTCTATGGGCACAAAGCTAGCTCTATTAGCGGGGTGCTGGCTCGGGCTAGCTGCTTTGAAATGACCATTGATTGAGCTATCGCTAGTCTCTCTTGTATGCCGCGGATCTCGCTAATTGGGAGAACTGCTAGCATGTTTGTTTAAAATTTTGCTAGCTGGGGTTAATGCGTTTAACCTTAGGACATTGTACTTGTTAGCTAGTTTGTACAGCAGGCATTTAAGCTATATTTTGAAATAAACAACACCTTTTTGCCAGTCAAAATTAATTTGAATCAGCAACATTTTGAATATTAATAGGGCAATTAGTTATGTTGATCTCCACAGGTGATCCTATTTTGCTCAAAACACAAACAATGGATTTAAATTAATACAATTTTAGTTTGACTTTTTTGCCAGACCAAGCCGCAGGGGACATTTTGAGAACTAATGACCGCTATTGTTTGTTAAACTGTGGGACTTTGCACATAACCTTACTAAATATGCAAGGTTATAAGGGCATAATTATTTTGGTGCTAACGATATTGACGCTGTCTTCAAGTGGGGTGGGAAAAGTAGTTTCACAGAATTTAACAGTTCCGCTTATAATAAGGCTAAGTATTGTTTAATTACATTGCATTGAATTACATGTATGAAAAATTGTGATATTGTGTGTTTGTTTTGGAGGCTGAATGCATCAGTCTGGACTCAATTAATACCTTCAGTTAAATAACTCAAGCCTTGTTCTTTTGTAAAGGGAAATATAAATGGATATCTATAATTATCATTAATATCAGTAATCATTTGTATAGGTATAAAATTGTTTTGCAGAATCAAAAAGCAGCAAAAAAATGAAATTGTTGACATCAGAGTGTAACATAACACACACACACACATACACGTGTGTGCGTGTGTGTGTGTGTGTGTGTGTGTGTGCGTGTGTGTGTGTGTGCGTGCGTGTGTGTGTGTGTGTGTGCTTTATAACATATATGCAATACATTTATTACATTTGGTATAATGTTGTTACTTCTTTTTAACAAGTCGTTACAAAATGCTAATGTCCAGCAACTAGATTTTGTAAGACAATATATTTTATGTGTTAAATTTTACTTCATTTTGTTTATTACAAAATGTTTATTACAGAATGTGTTTTTATTACACAAGGCATAATTATTACACAAATTTTGGTGATGCAGTGCTTTTTGTAAAGTAACCGATAAAATGTGAGCTATATGTCTTCAATCCCTATTAGAAACCAAACAAATAGGACCGCTGTTGAGCTCAGTAGGTAGAGTGTGCGGCCCATCTACAAGCCATCAGAGCTTGCCCCGGTGTTGTGAGTTTGATACTGGCTCATGACAATTTGCCGGATGTCACTCCCCACTCTTCTCCCTGATTTCCTGACAATCTACTCTCCTATCAAATAAAACAAACCTAAAAAACATAAAAATATCATGTTTTTTTTCTTACCTGTTTGATACATTGCAGACGGTCGTTGGTCTGCTGGATGTGTCGGTCCATAGACGGTATGGTGTTCATGTTGACTGTCCCTCTTTGGCCTCTACCTGCCTGCCATTAAACCTGGACAGATCTGTACCACACAAGAAGACACAAGAGATGAGAAAATACAGCCACCAGGTGTGTGTGTGTGTGTGTGTGTGTGTGGTAGACTGCTATTAATTTGACAGGCTACAAGTGGCACATAGGTCTAGGAGGATGACACTTTTAACAAGGCCCTGCGACTTGGCCCTCAACAGTGGTGTCTGACTCCGACAAAGGACAAACTGGTTGGATTTGAGAGATGGGGGGAGGGGGGGTGAGAGGTTGGTGGGAGGGGGGGTGAGAGGTGGGTGGTGGTGGGGGGGGTATGGTTGAAGCACCTAAGGGAGAAATAAGCCGAGGTAGAAGAGACAGTAAGGAAGGAAGTGTCTGTCAGTGTTACAGTGATAGATTGTCAAGGTAAGAATATGTGACAAAGTCTTTGCAAAAGTCTATGGAGCTTTTGCTGGAAAATTTACAAAAGAGCTCTAGCCGCAACTTGTGGTATGTTGGAATAAGTTATTGTCAAAATAGGATCATGTATTTGGGGAAGTACAAAGTTGCCAAAAAAATCACTTTGAAGGTATTTTGAGTAAGATTTGTACACAAGGGTTGCTAATAACTATTGTTGACAATCAAATATGGCTACCAGACAAAGTATGTGTAACATTAATAAGTTATGGACTAAAACATGTAGTTTAATTCTTCTTGGGCTAAAGCAAATCAGATTTTAGTATGCTATTTGCTCACCGCCTGAGTGGTTGTGTCCTTGGGCAAGACACTAAACCCACATTGCCTATAAATGAATGTGGTTGGGAGTTTGGTGGTGGTCGTAAGGGGCGTAAGAGCAGACTGGCAGCTACACCTCTCAGTGTGCTCCAGGGCAGCTGTGGCTACTCAAGTATCTTACCACCACTAGCGTGACTGTGACTTTTTAAAACCGATGCATTATTTTTATTAGCTGTAGCCAAGTACAGGGAGTGTGCCCGCTGATTAATTTTTAGCAGTGAACTCTACTTTGATGAAGAGATATCTTTCATAGAACTAACTGGTGTATAAATAGTACCTCTAGGTGAAATGAGGCATTATTTTTTAGATTAAATATTCTATGGTTTTCCTTTAAGTAAGAGGTAAGTGAGTTGTCACCTCAACACCTGACAACCCCACAATCTTAATAATGCATACCACTTACTGTATATAGTGCTTTACAAGATCCCCAAAAAACGCTTTACAATTGCATTAACTCCACAGTCACACTCGATGGTGTAGCCACAGCTTCCATGGGGCATGCTGACAGAGGGGTGGCTGCCAATCTACACCTATGGCCCCTCTGACCGTACCACCAATCACACAACAATTCATACATAGGCAATGGGTTAGGGTTAAGTGTCTTGCCCAGGGACGCAACAACAATATGTGCTCGGGCAGGGATTCAAACCGGCAACACTCTGGCTCACCCACTGCGCCACATACCGCCCTCATTACCTCATCCAGCACTGCTTTCTATACTCTCATATCCATTATCGACGTACAAAACTCCTTCTTTCTCTCCACTGTAACCCCCTGAGAACATTAGGTTGGCATGTGATGTAGTGTTTACATTACTGAGACATTTAGTAATCTCTGCTTAACAATTATCTTGGTCCAGACATGCTCTACTGTCTCTCCCTTCACTCCTGCAACATCAAGGCTTTGCTAACAAAATACCTCACAAAGCAACTATTGATTTGGAAAGCAGCTAACATCTATGGAAAAGTATAGAATAATTGTCCATGTAAAAGCAAACAATAGGGCTGTGATCTGGCGTGCTAGATTATGTTATTTTGAGTTTGTAAAATGAGTGAGATGCATTAGAGGTTGGCAATTTTTCAAGCAGGAAGGTAGCTTCATGTATTGTAATATACTTGAGATATGCACTAACTAAAGTCAAGTCATTGGTCATTTTCAAATTCAAAACTATGCACAACAAAAATCACACCGCTTCACAAGTAGGCAAATGACAGTGCCCACCCACCTCTGGTTCCAGAATTAAATTTCCCCATTCATTTTTGTCATAGACATATTTTAACTCACAAATTCTAAAAATTTTAATACGAAAAAGCAGAGAAATACATAAAAGGCTTTTCCTCTTTGTACAAGTTTCAGATACATTTTTAGATTTAAAATATTTGCGTTATGAGTTACCACATAGCTCAACTCTTTAAAAACATTTTTTTTTTTTTCAAAAAGTGGGATTTTTACTTCTGGAACCAAAGGGGGCAGGCACGGTTGCGCTCTATCGGTCAATTAATTAAACTGAACATGGCAAAGCTAGCACGCTAATTAGCCACTGTTAGCCTCAAAGATCATACAAGTAAAACCCATCTGCCTAACTATTAACAACCAAAGTTAAAAAAAAACTTTATTATTACCACCACTAAGTACCACAAATCCTTCTCAAATCCTCTAAGTCTATTTCTGCGCGGTGCCAACAAACAGTCCCGCTGGATAGACGCGAGAGGAAACATTGGGATGCCTGTTTATTTTACGAGCGTTCTAATTTACGACGTGGAATGCTCTGGTGCGCCCTCAAATTCTCAAGTACAGACATGAGTGGCTCCAGTCGCGGCATCAAAAACCTCTTTAGCGCGCGAGAGTAGATTAGCCGCGCGGTCGTTAGCTAGTACCCAGCCCTTAAGTGAGCATTATCAGTGTGGTGCATTGACTGGTGCTTTGGGGAATTTTTAGAGATGAAGTGATCACAGTAATGGAAAGAAAATTAATGAAATAGACCAGTGGTGAGACAATGGTGGGGGTAGTAGCAATAGTGGTTTGTGGGTTAGTGGTAACTAGGAGAGGACAAGTTTTGGTTAAGTTTGAATTAGACCCAATTTAAGCCTGGTTTAGACCTACTTTTGACCTACTTTTGACAAGGTTTAGTCTTAATTTTGTACAGGTTTTGCCCTGGTTAGTCTTAATTTCGTCCTTAGTTTATTCTTAATTTAGTCTGGGTTTGGACACTGTTTAGTCTTGGGTTAGTCTTAGTCCTGGTTTAGTCCAGGTTTATACCCTGTTTAGTTTTGGTTTAGTCTTAATTTAGGACTGGTTAGGAATAGGTCAACTGACTTGTTCCTGGGGAAGTCTGCAGTTTAGGCAAGGCAAGCCACGTTTCTATGGCACAATTCCTACACAGGGTAACCCAAAGTACCCTATGTAGACCCATTTTAGTCTTGGTTTTATTGTTAATTTAGTCTGGTTCTTGGGTTAGATTCTCTGCACAATCAAAATTTAGAGTCCTCCTTGTGTTACTTTGAGTTAATTAGTCATTCTAAATGCCTATGGTGATTGTGAATGCTTTTCTGTGTATGTCAATCCTGTGACTAGCTACTCATTGTCCAGATTGTTCCCTGCCTAAAACTTATAGTTGCTGGGTAACTCTGCAGTCACAATTACAAATATAAGCAGAAGATTTAATATATATATAAAAATATATTGAATTGTAGAGCTTTTTCAATTAGCCATCACAAATTGCAATATTACCACTCCATGTAACACATACATGCATCCAATTTAACTGACCTATTCCTTTTTTTCTACCACTTCTCCACCTTGTCCATTTTCTTTTCTCCTTCTAGTCCCCTTCCATCCACCAGGTGTCTCCCTCTCCCTTCCACACCCCTCTCATTGACACACTCAGACCTGGTGGTGTAGTGCTCAAAGCCTTTACAAGCCTCTACAAATCCACTGGAGCTACTTGCTAACAGCCCACAGTGTGACCTTGTGTTTATTGATGGAGGACTCCACTTGTTAGCGCACACTCCATTGAACCAGGGGGGGGAAACATGGTGGTCAAAGATATAGACCCTTGTATTGTAGTCTTTACAAAAAAAAATGACTTTAGCACAATAGGAAGATGTATAATTATAGGCTAAAATCTTACTTAAAATATATGAGAAAATAAGGGATTTGGTCACATTTTATTTTACATTATCCCTGAATGACATTGTATCTATCTCATTAAGTACAATGTAATACATGGTGTAACTGGAATAACAACTACATTTTACATACATAATGGTTAAGGTTAAGTACAATGTAGTTATATATTATTACAGTTTGTTACACAGTGCATTACATTGTACTTAATGAGGTTGATACAATGTAGTTAGGAAATTATGTAAAATAAAGTGTTACAGGGATTTCTATAAAAGTGGCCAAATAAAATATTATAAATTCTTGAATTAAAGGTGTAGTACCTAAGTTTCCTAAAATAAGAAATTGTTAAAAATAAAAAACATATGCTTAAAATTCACTGCCTGACACTGTTCTATGATGTAAAATAGACTGCAGTCTGTAGAGGCCAAGGGAGGGACTAAAGTAAACCTCACATACTACTGGTCAAAGTGGGATCCCACTAACTCTTTTCCTATTCAAAACAAAGATGTTAGTCCATCTATCATGGTCTCACACAAACACCAAGTATCAGAAAAAAACAAACAGCACACTTACAGTAAGTAGGCTTTCTATTTCTTTGAGCTCAAAATTACAATTAGTCGTGAATAAACAGTACATTTTGAAATAAAACATCAGCACCCTCATATTTTTCCTGATAGATTCTAATTCTTGACAAATCTTTCAACCAATCAGAACGCTCCAATACTCTAAGCTGTATTCACTCCCAAACTGAATGATTGACTGATTGACAAGGGGATCCATTTGGCTGTTTCAAAATCTACAATCACACTAAAACATACTTCTTTTCAGTCACAAAGAGACATTTCTCCACCATATTTCATTTAGCAGGATTTAAACCCGGAGGCGTGTATATTTATGAGCCCAACTGTTAATCCCTGTTTTTCGGGGTCTTATGTAACCAGACCATGATGGCCGCCGTTCTCCGCAGGGCGCCACGTGGAAACAAAGCCTTCTAAACTGCTGGTGTGTACAAGGGAGGGGGGGGGACAACATTGTTTTTTACCCGTAGGTGGATATATGAAAATCTCATTTGAAGAGCTACTATATAGGCCTCATCTGGATGGAAGGGGCAGCCATGCACAAGGACCCTGATTATAAAGTGATAATTTCATCCCATCCTCTGGTAGAGCCGCCTCACTTCACTGAGTTTGATATTTGTTTCTGCGTTTGGTTTTATTATACAGTTCCCACTCAATAGAGCACTAACTGTAGCCTCCAAAGGGCTTTATAATTTAGTGTTGTGGGGGCATCAGCAAACTACATGTCATAATATTGTTTTATGGGCAAAGAAATGTAAGTACTAATAATTATATATAGATTTATTGCAGTTTTCTGAAGCCCATTATTCATTCACACTACAGTCACACAGTCAGAAATGTAGAAGGGAACTTCCTTGCTAAACTAGAAAGCACTTGGAGAGCGAAGACCTCCACCAAGGCAGCTCATTTCCACAATCACTCTGAAAATTTAATCAAGAGGTCTTTGTGTCATTTCTGACCTTCCCTGAAAAATTCATCCAAATCGATACAGTACTTTTTCATTAAAGTTACCAACATATGACATTCTTAAAAAACAATCCTCAATCCAACGGTTATCTTGATCACTCCCAAAATCGAATCAAATGTTCCTTATGTCATTCCTGACCTTCCCTGAAAATCTCATTCAAATCTATTCAGTGTTTTTTTTTCAAACTCTACTAAAAACATTACTTCCTTGAATAAGGTAATTAATTTTTAAGTTGCAGCCCTAGCTAGGACTAACTGATTATCGCCCATATTCCTGCTTTAGGCCCATAGATTCTGGGATTGACTTTACTCCCTTACATTACATTACTATTTATTATAAAAACGAATAAAATTATGTATACTCAGACTTCATGCAATTATATCGTTGGATTATATCTACTATAACAATATTAGGGTTAACTTACATACATTTTCTACCTACTTCTTCACAGTTCAAACTCACTTTCTAACCTTCCTGCCAAAGAAAATAGGTTCCTTTTCTTCACTCCATAAAACTGTGATAGTCCAGAGCAGCAGACAATGATCACTTCTATCCCACCATCACTGCAGAACCAATGGATCATGAGCCCTGACCACCCCTGTGTGTGCCTCTGTCAGGGCAAAGTAGGAGGTAAACACATTTCATTTATTCATATATTTCGCCAAAACAAAAACAGTTGGTAGAAACTCAGTAGGGTGCAGTCAAGTCCTTTTTTATGGTTTATTACAACTTTTTATTTACTGCTTTGGTCAGC
>JAVQKG010194572.1:0-15976 GCA_036025885.1 Hypseleotris bucephala
TTAAAATTCTCCAATTAATTATTAATTAATTAATCAATTATTATTTATCATAGAGGCACCAAAGTCTACATATGTCTGCGTCTTCATTATATGTAACTGCCCAGAAAGTTAGAAGTAGATCTGGTCATCAGTTATAGTGTTTAAAAGTTTAAGCTTAATTAATTAATAACTTAATTAATATTCATCGCAGATGTACCCAATTTTAATCACCTCTTCCTTAAACCAGTCCTGACCTTCCCTGAAAGTTTCATCCAAATCTATGCAGTAGTTTTTGCGTTATCTTGATCGCAGACACGCACGCACACATAACCTCCTGGCGTCGGTAATTAACATTTTACTTACCACTGTCATCGTCTTTTCGACTCCTCATCTTTCTCTTCCTTCCTCTCCTGCCTTTCCTCGGGGTTGGAGCACCATTCTCACCTTCTTCAACTTCACCAGTGCAGTTCTCAGCATGACGTGACATGGTGTTCTGGAGTACAGAGGTATTAGCATAGGTAAAACAGAGGAAAAAGTTTTCTTTTGCTTAAATTTTGATTTGTAGTTTGTATTTTAATTTTAAGTATAATGAATGCAATAATTATTCTTACTGGATTTCAAATGTAATACTGAAAGTGTCATTGATGACCTTGATGAAGTATCTGTGCCTTCATTTTACAGAGAAATGTGACAAAAGATGGCATTTTTGTTGGGAACGGTCAATAAGAAATGCAAATAACCAAATCTTTCTCCAAAAGACCCCAGGAGATTTAAAATGTACTACTGCTTCTATGAACAATGACATATTTGTAGAGAGGACACACGTAGTCCACCATGTTATTTAGGAACTGATATGACATGTCCCTTACCCTCCGAGTAAAGGTCTTGTTGCACTTGGGACAAACAAAAGCAGTGGGAATGAAGTTGGGGTCATGGTAGCGTTTGAAGTGCATGTCCAGCAACTGTTTCTGCCTAAATGTTTTCTCACACTGGCTGCAGGCAAAGGGTTTTTCTCCGGTGTGGGTTCGACGATGCATGACCATGTGTCGCTCCTTGAAATACAGAGAAGATTTTAAATACATGTACAGACTAACTAATCCAAATCACATTAAAGTTTTTTGACATACCTGGCGACAGCAGTAGTCACACATGTCGCATTTAAACCTCTTCTCGTTTTTGTGAGACTTCTGATGTTGAATTAGGGCGTAGCGCTCATGAAACACAGCATCACAGTAGCGGCACTTCTTCCCCGTCTCAATGAATGAGTGCTGCTTACGGAGGTGGACACCTGTAATCACAAAACAATAATTCATGATTTTTTTGACAAGTAACAAAAGTAAAGTATGTTGTATTTTGCAACATACCCAGGTCACTTTTTCGAGCAATCACAGTGTCACAGTGGGGGCAGTGGAATTTGGCCACATTCTCAGTGTGTTTCTGCAGAATGTGCATCTTCATAGTTCCACTCTGGGTGAAGCGCGCATGGCAAATGTAGCACTCATATGGTTTCTCACCTGCACAAAAAAAAAAGATCAATGATCCTAATCCATCAGTATTAAAAGTGCTATTAGGAGCTGAGATTTGTCTTTAGTTCCCCAAATAAATGTATTACCTGAGTGTGTTCTCATATGCCTCTTCAGTTTGTAAGTATCTCTGCTGGCGTAGCTGCAAAGACTACACTGGAATGGACGCTCTCCAGTGTGGGAGCGGATGTGGCGCTTCAGCTTACTCACCTAGGAATGAGTCATTCAAACATGTGTATTAACCATTATTGCTTTCCCAAACTACAAAAATACATTTTGATTTTAATCCTACCTCCACACTCGCATAGTCACACATTGAACACTTGAAAGGCTTTTCGTGAGTGTGTTTGTAGCGCCGATGACGAACCAATTCTCCACTGGTCACAAAGGCCATATCACAGTCTGTGCACTTATGTGGGCGCGTCCCTGCAGAAATACAAAAAATATTGTATTATGTTTACATACAGTACACAAGAGATAGAGTAATCTGTATTTGTTTGTGGTTGTGTCTCTGATTTTCAAATAACAAAGTGGTATTACTGACCGGTGTGAGTGTTGAGATGATTCCTCAGGAGGGTCACTGTCCTGAAAGCTCTTCCACACAGATGACATTTGTGTGGTCTCTCATCAGTGTGGCTCTTCATGTGTCTGTCCAAGTTAGAGCGACGTGGACAAGTGTAGCTGCACAACTCACATTGAAATGTCTTCTTAACTCCTACAAAACAAAATATATAATCAGCCAAATAGTATTTATTGGCTAGGTATGAATGTCCAAACAAAGACTGAATAATATTTGCTTACCTTTCTTCTTGATTTTGGTCGGTTTGGGTGGCTTCATATTGCCCACAACTTTCTCAGCATTGACCTCAGACAGAAGTCCTTCCTGCTGCTCCTCCTCAAAGTCGTACACACTGACATCCATGTCCTTGTCTCCCTCAGCATAACGCAAACGACTTTTTTTACCCTAAATTATAGCAAGGCAACAGGCTTATTAGTCAGTGACTCACAATTAATTACACATTTACAAAGTCTTTTGTATTCAGTAAAAAGTGATTTGCACCATTTCACCTTTTTGAATTTTTTGACAGCCCCTGTTGGTGGCTGATAGTCTGGATCTTTAGACCAGGTTGAGTCCTCAGCGTTTGGCTCAACTGGTCCACCAATGCCTTCATCAAGCTGATTATCCTCAATCTCGTGACCTTCACCCTCCTCTTCCTCCTGCTCTACAGTTTCAACTTCACCGTTTGCACCAACTTTGACAACCTAGACAATGATGTAAGCAGTGGGGTGTGAGAAAGATGCAACATTTTTACACAAATTTATTTCTATTACACTGTTATATAAAAACACTGCCAATACAACGTAGATAAGCTCAATGAAGTGTTCATGTACCTGAAAGCCCTCAGGCAGAGGCAGGGTGTGGCAGATGACTGGATCTTTTTGCATGGCAGAAGCGTCCACAAGGGCGCCCTGCTGCAGGGCTTCTACCGTTGTAGCAGACACTGGCACCTGAACGAGCTGGAGCTCCCCAAGTCCCAGAGCAGCCTGTTCCTCCACATTCACTACCTGAAAAACAATTGATATGAGTGTTGTTTATAGCCGCTAAAAAAAGAAAGAAGATAAATTATACTGTATCATGAGTTGTTTATACCTGCAGTGTAATGATCTGTGTTTGGTCCACAGTTGTTACAGTTGCTTGATGAGCAGCACCTGCTACACTTGCTGTAGCTCCATCTATTACCTGAAAAATAGAATAAATACAGCTACTAAATTGTAGTTTTTTGTGATATAAACTGTTTAGAAAAAGTCAAGCATTTTCAAGCACTTGAAACCCTGGAGTGCCCTTGGGCAGCAGTGGCAATAGTAGTATTTTACCACCATCAGTGCGTAATTGTGGAGTGAATAAATAATAAATATAAGTTTAAAGCACAGTGGTATCTTGAAAGGCTCTATATAAGTGTGTTAAGCAAACCTACCTCAGTCTTCATCTGCAGCAGTGTTGGGTCTAAAGAGTCCATAACCATCATCTGTACACCAGCTGCACCATCAACACCAACCGCCTCAACAATCCCCTGTCCTAAACACAAAAATATTAACACAGAAATATTAATACTGGTTTTAAAGGTCTACTATTAACTAGAATCATTCATTTCACTGAACAAAAGTGTCATATTTGTACCTTGTTCAAGAACAACTCCAGCTTGCCCTTCGACAACTACACCTCCAGCTTCTGCTGCTTGTTGAAGGAGGTCGGCCACAAGAGCCTCTTGACTTGGGACTGCCTGAACCGAAGGGTCATCCTCAGCCACTCCTTGGTCCATGTTAGCTAAATAGAGCAATGTGCATTTATAAATTTACTGAAAGAAACATAGTTGTATGTTCATGTTGTTGTTAGTACAGTACATGCATTGCCTATACATTCTCAGCCTACTTTAGCTTAGTTCTCAAGTCTCAACTCTTTAAAAACTTGGTAAACACCAGAAATAAGTAAACTGTGAAGTTAAATCTCCATGAGTAAATACAATAAATTATACTCTTCAAATGCTCTATTAATAATTATATAAACTACATTTTAGTTTCTTAGCGAGGAGTTTGAGATTTTAAATGTGCAATAAAGCAAAGTGTGCTTTGTAAGGTGGCATTGCCTCTGCTAGTCTTCTTCCACCTTTCTTGTGCCTGAATGAATCTTATGTATGGAATCTCTACTTCACAGTAGACACAAACATTCAAGCAAATAATAAATGCTGCTCAAGATGCTGCCGCTTGATGGCCGTGTGTTTCGCGGTGTTATTGCAGCTTCATGCGCTGAGTCGTAGAGGGAGCTCTCTACTGTGGCATATGCCTCTGAGGCTCCGAGCACAACTACAATGAACGTCGAGGCGATGGGTACAATATCCGAATCAAAAAGGACTTTTGATGACAGTTTGGGGGTAAAATCGCCAACGTTTGGGAAGCTTTGGTCGCCGCATCCATTTTGTAACAAATGCCTCGTCATCCTTACTACAGAGAAACAGTCGTTTATGACCTTCATTACGATCACCTACCAGTGCCGATATTATTATGGTCGTTTACGAGTCGATCTGTTCTTTTCAGTCGCTTTACAACGTGTATTATTAGTTTGGCGATAGACAACGAATTAAGGCGCGACCGATTAGAGGAAGACCGAAGCCAACCAACTGGATGGGTGGGGAAGGCCTTTGAAGCTAAGCTAGTTAGCCAATAGCTTAGTTTACGCGGCTTCGCATACAAAAGCTAACATCTATGCTAATGGTAAATGCGTGTTGTTTGACTTCACGTTGCGCCCAGATCATAGATTAGCAAACAAATCAAAACAGAAAATGTTGGACCACAGAAATAAATTTTATGTTACAGTTAAAATAAACCGATGACCAAGAATAAACTTAATGGATATTAGCTAGCATTAGCTATTAGCCACAGCCTCTAGTTTTCACGTCGTCGCGGCTTAAAAAGGGGAAACAAAGAAACAAGGACAGGACGCCCTGGCCTGAAGACTTTGCTCATATTTGACTAGTAATCGTAGTATTTAGTCTGGAGTTTGTTCACACCGGTGGGTAAAATCGTTTGCTTTATGTATTGCCTTCTCAACTTTGGTGCATTTACACATATTTCGTCCGTTTTGTCGAAAACGATAGAGGGAGACAAACACTCCTCGGTGAGCTCCCCGGACCCAGAGCCCCATCATGACACCTAGAGGCCGATTAAAGATCCTGCAAACTCCCCCTGCCTTCCCGCTAAAGTAGTGACACTTTACCTCTTGTTGGTGACTCTTCGTTCTTTTCCCCGCAGAAGAAAGCGCAACCACTGTACCAAAAAGTTTGTTGGTCCGGAACAAATGCGAGGCTCTTCGCAGTTAGTTTTAATCCCTCTCCCGCTTTAGGAGAGTATTCTGTGCACAAAATGGCAGTGGGGCTCAGTGCGCCTGTGCGGCCGCTGGGGGGTGGTGTCGAAACCACTGCACTCTCCTGATTGGCCAGAAGGGGGCTCCGCCGGAGTACACAAAGGCCATTTATCACGGGCTCCACAAGCAAACCAGCCCACTGTCTCCCACAGCAAACAAGTCTAACCAGCCCACTGTAGGCTTACAACAAACAGAAAACTCCACAGAAAAGCCAGCCAACTGTCCCTTACAGCAAAGTCTAAAAAGTTAAAAAGGTTCCTACAAACATAACTCAGCAGTCAAAGCATCCCATTTTCAATATCCGTAACTCATAATCAACACTCGCAGAGCAAACAGACGCCCCAAACCAGCCAAAATAGGCCTACAACAAAACATCCACAGTCAATCAACATGAGCCTTCCTAAAATAAGAGCAGAAGATATCACAGACGACATAAGATAGACGGCCTGTAGGCTTGTAGCTACACAAATGCCAATTTAGCCAAAGCTAGAAAAAAAAAAGGTTTTTAAATGTACCTTTATGGTAACCTGGGACGTTTGAAAGTAATGGGAGACACATCCACTAGATGGCAGCAAAGCACAGGCGTTCTGATTGTAAATGGAAAAGTCACAGAATTGTAAAATAATCACTAATAAAGACATAGCAGTCACATTTTATGGTGTATTTTTATGGTGCAAAGTTTTTTTTCACCTAAAAGCAAGTAAAATTTAAACCCTCCGGAAATATTAATTTTAAATATACTATATGCAGTCCTTACCATCTTTTGCTGAAAATGTCTATGAATCTGTGTGAGTTTTTATTTATTTTTTATTTTTTTTTACATCAGCTATAGTCTACAGAAGAAAACCTGATTTAGGGCATATTTCTTTGTTTAGAATGTTATTTACGTTGTGCACTTTTAAATACATAATGAGGAAAATAGGCTATGAGGAAGCTGCATATTTAGATGCCCAGTCCGATATTTTGTTAGCCCTGTCCTGTACCGTGGGAAAAGGTTGACAGCAGGCTACAAGCATCAACCGTAAAGCGTGTAGTGCGGGAGCACTCTGAAATCTTGGCCAGGACTTAACGAGAGGGAGCTGTGTCCGACGGGTGACTGTAGCCCGCTGCTACTGCTGTGTGGTGTTTGGACCTAGATAAGATTCATGAGGAGCCTCAACTTCGCAGCGAAATATGTGAGTTTGTCAATGTTAGTTTTGCACTTTAAGCAAACATGACTGTAAATTTCTAAGCTGCTTTTAATTTTCAAGCGCGGAGAATGTAGCTTATGAAGTTCTCTCGTGGTGCAGTGTCATTGACGCATGTATGAAGCTTCGTTTCGAAGCCCATCAACTCTAACGACGTACAAGAAGATACACCAGCTAATGTTGTTTAATTGACCCACTAGATACATATTTGCTGGAGCCACTCTTGCCTCATGTGCCCATCCCAATCTTAACCTGTCACCTCTCTTGACACCTGTCCAGAGGAAGTGGCAGCCTTGGCATAGTTTGGGGAAACAGCAGACCATGCAAACAGTAGGTCTTTTGTGTCAAACAGGTCTGTAGTTACCCATGGCATCTTATAATCAGCTTGAAATTGATGCTGAGATTTAACTTCATTAATTTTTTAGAGAGATGCTGTCACTTTCAACCAAGACCCCTGACCTTACAATGGCCACTTATTTTACAGATAGCCTATAGATTAAATAGGCCTACAGTAAAAATTTGTGGTGCTTTAATCAGCTGATCTCTCAAAATATCAGGATAATAATCAACCAAAGAGGGACAAAATATAACACTGTGAAATGCCAAATGGCTCATAGATAAGCTATTTTCAAGCATGATTAACTCAAAAAGTTATGTGGATCTTGTGAAGCATATCTTGAGCTATTTTTATTGTCACTGTATTCTGTCAACTTTTGTACTTTTGTGTCTTACGCCTGATTTAACAGATTGTTTGCAGTACACTAATAGAAACAGAAATGTTCTTCTGAGTGATTTGATTTGAAAGTGCAAATCTCCACACAAAACACATTGTAGGGATGTGATGTAATTCCTAAAATAATTAAATGATTTTAAAGAGCTCACCACATTTGAATTCACAGGGCATTTTAGGCAGTTTTGTTCCCACGGATTTGACAGTTCACTCTTACGTTTACTTTTTGCATGCCCTCACTATTTGTCAGTGGTCATATAGCATTGAGGTTCTATTGTCACACACTTTTAAATATGAATACACTGTTGCAAAAGCTTTTTCCTATAGTTTTGTGACCCAAATGTATTAGGGTCATCTGCGGATATTCTATTTGTGTATGCATTTATGATTTTATGTAAGCACATCTGACTTGGGTGCTATATGTAGAATGGCTTAGGATGACCTCCATGGCTATTTTGGAAGCTTTGACATGAATAGAAAGATACAAATTAACAAACAAAAATATCAAATTCATACACATCATTAAAATGGTAACCAATAACAGAGACAATAATTACAGGAGAATGCTAGAGTCTTTAGTTCAGTGTGCCTCTGGAGCATATTGGCCGGGTTGCCTGGCGGTCATTAGCCTGCTGCACTCCAATGACAGTTAAGCTTCTTATTGGCCAGCTGGAGATTAACAGGAAAGTCCCAACTTCACAGGGGTCTATAGAGGTCTACTCACGGATTCATGCTGTCCTTAAGACTGTCAGACCATTCATTTTAACAAGGCAAAGACAAAATTCTTTTACTTGACAGGAGTACAGTACAATATTATCTTTTTATAGGCTAGGTCATAGTCAGCAAATGACTATGACTATGACTAACTACTGACTTACTTCATTAATGTCTTGCTAAAAATATAAATTGATTGTTCTAATTTTATGGATCACTTTGAGGCAGGAATATACATTAATGTGCTAAGAATTATTTTTTTTTGCAAATATACCCTTGCAAATAATGAATCGAAATCCTTATTGTATGTAAGTCCTATCACCACTGTATCCACACACTTAAAAATCTGTTCAAATGTACTATTATGGATCCCCCACATTTTACATTTAACTACTATAGGTTTCATATGAACTTTTATCCCTTTTTAGTATTTTATTTGTTCTTGTGCACTTACTTACATACATATATTTTACAATAGAAATGTTTGACACTGTTCGTGTATGTGTGTGTCAGGGGCCATAAACAATATGTTGATGTAACAGGAAGAAGGAGGGGCAGGAAAACCCATGGAAGATCAGGGGGGTGGCCTTCCCGTTTCCTTCCAGCCCCCTGTAAGTTACTTATCTCTAATGTGTAGCGTAGAGTTAGTGGACAGGGCAGAAGACCAACCTGTTGTAGTAGACATGAAAGAAAACAGGCCAGATTAGAGCCATTTCTTTAAATTAATCATAATGTTTTACTTAGAATTAGTCAAAAGATAGTCAAAGATAAAACACTGAAGAAACTGGGACAGGGGGTGTTAGTGTAGAATTTGTTTGGATTTTTTTGGGTGAATAGTTGATGACCACCGTCGCAGCCATGTACAGTGGAAGTAGAGGTATGTCTGATTAAATTGTTTCTGCCAAAAGTCATCTCAGATTGATACATTTTCCTATATGGTTAAAGGGAGGTTTTAACAATGGTGGTTGTGCAATAGTTTGTGTACTGAACTAAATAGAGAAAGGTAGGTGTGTGAATGTGGGCTATCACATTTAATACAGGATATTAAAACTACAGTAACAATTACTTTTTCGTTTTGAGGAAAATCCAGAAATAGTTTTGATCTCTATAGGATCTCTGTGCACATGTGGGATTAGCAAAGGTTTGTAGTGGAATGCCATGGATCTGAAACACTTTGTCGGGACTAAGGGTGGGTCACTTTGCCAATATGTTTCGTTTAGACTTAGAAGCCTCGGCCTAAACTTAAACACGGCATCACAAAAATGTACTCAATTGAAATGACTCAAGAAATATTTTGCCTGATAATGTTTCAGATTTTATTTTGCATGTTGGAATGTGTCTCTCCAGAAATATATATTATAAAGAATAAAAGAACTCCCTCTGATGTATTTAGTACTGAACAAAATGGGTCAATGACAGGTCTAAACTAGGCCAAAACAAGGACTAAATGACAAGTAGTAGAGAAAGTAATCAAGAAGACTAAACCAGGTCAAAACCAGATCTGATTAAACCAGGTCAAATTCAAGTCTAACTCCCAGTGCCTTATGCTGCCACTGTTACCAGTAGCACAGTTTGACAACCTGGTTTAGAAAAAAGTTATAAAGTTTAAATATTGTTAGTCTTGATTGTTTACTGACTTTTAATAGGAACACAATTTGAGGTTATCATCATGGATATTAGCTAAAAAATGTTCCGCTTTGGAGTAAATTTCAGGTACAAGACACCATTGATTTTTATAATTAATAGTCTAATAAGTTTGAAACAGTATAATTTAAGCTTTTTTAGACAGGCTCAAATCAAAGCCATATTCCCGTAAAGGTACAGTTTTGGATTCTCCCTTTGAGTCAGCTTTGACAACACTTTTCCTAGTTGTGATGTTTTCAGGAAGTCACTCTCTCCTGAGATGTCTCTGCTCAAATTATCTATAGCCTGTCTGAGTAGACTGTAGAGTACTGAACATAGTGGTGTGGTGCACATATAGTAAAACTATGCATTGATTTGAGTTAATATGAACATGTTCCATTGATTGTGAATTGTCATCATGGATATTGATTTTCATTATGAAAACACACTGCTGCAAAAATTCACATTATATTATCTGGGACAAACACTGCTTTATTAAGTCACATAGTTCTTCTAGGTATTAGAAAAACAAGAGATGGTTGAAAAATACTCACAACTGTGCTCAAAGTAAACTACTAATACTTTAACATGAAAGCTCAGTTTTAAAAATCTCAGCTGACCCATGTATTTTTATTTATGTATATTTTCAGAAATCTACTCAAAATATTAGTTAAAAGTACTGCACCAAAAAACGAAAGTAACAGTAGTTTGTGACTCAATGTTATGTGTGTGGTCAGTTTAAATGGAGGGTTGTCAATGGCAGGTGTGTGTGTGTTCTTCCTCTTGTGAGATACAGGACACGAGGCCTTTTAACTTTCCATTACAGTGATAAAGTGGTACTAATTAGTCATCTCAGGAAGGGCCCTCCCTTTTTATAAGCTAAGATGGGACAATGGTCATCTTTTTGCCAAAGATATTTATAGTAAAAAGAAAGTCTGCAGGACCATTTTTTGTGACCCACTTCTAACCAAATTGGCTTAATTTACAAATGTACTTTACAATTAATTTCTTGAGATGGACATGCTATTAGATGCAGTGTGGTACAAATCATTTCATTCACTAGGAGATTATTCCGTATATAACAAAGTACATGTTAACTCATATGAGAAAGACCATATGGAGTGGTGCTCAGATGGACATGAAATTCATCATTTCACTGGAGTAGAAAGACTGATGTCTGCTTAACTGCCTAAATGGTAACTTGGTGTACCACTTTAGATTCACTGTATGTAGATACCCCAAACCTTTCACATTTTTTTCTTCTACAGCCTACGTTTAGACTGTATTTTCAATGGGAAGCCTCGCATGTTCAGGGGGGCCTCCCGTATTTGTTATGGGCTGACTGCTTTGTTGGTGATCTGACCTCTTTTTGGCAAACTGCTTCCATACCATATTTGCCATTCTATTTACATATCTAGGATGTACTGATATGAAAATAAATGACAATAGATGTTATTTGTAATACAGGAAACCTCTAGCTGGATGTTAGTAGCTAGCTATGCTACTAACACATATTAAAGCACGATTATTTTACATTGGTCAGAAATTATCAAAGGGTAGATCTGTTTGTTTTGATTTAGAGCATTTTCCAGAATGGTCTGGGAACGACAGGCTCAAACAATGAAGTGTAGTCACATGGGCCTCATACAGTAGAGCAGCAGCAGGCCTCTTTGTGGAGAGCACCAACAGCAGCTGAAGGTGTGACAGGGCTGGACTGGACCCTGTTCTGTTGAGGTATCAGGGACAATAGTGGTCAGGGACAGATGGAGAGATGTGCCGTCTGCAGCTCCCCTTTTTCTACAGGAAATATACAGTCCTCTGTAAAGGTTAGTGCTTGGGTCAGGGTCCAAAAGGCAATATTTTATGTTGGTGTGTTTTAGCTTTAAATCTTTATCCATCATGTCTTATTTTTATGCTGTTGGATCACTAACATTTATACTGAGTTAGCGCCATGGAATTTAAACTCATGTATTCTCCTTCACACACATAGGGACTGCAGTGGTGGATGATGGCTTTACATGCACTTGACCCCATTAGTATTTTATCATACATAATTTACTTGTCAGCAAACTCTTGCTCTGTTATTAATCAAGATCAAAATAAGTGCCACAGTGTCAATGTCACATAACTAAATTACTTAGCAGGCCCGACTTACTTACTACTGTGATTACAGCTCTACTGTTTGTTAACTCGGTCATCCAGACCAGTGGTGGTCTGGCTGGCCAGACATACTGCTTCTACCGCATGGTAAAGTTACCACTGTTACAGATTCACCATAGAAGTATTTTTTGAGGATGTAGCTAAACATTAGCTGTGACCCTTCAGTGCCAGACTGCTGCCCCAGGACTATCTCCTTTGTTCAATTTCCTGTTCAAAGACTGAGTTGCATCTGACTTCCTGTTGGATAGTTTCCTCTTGTGCTATGGGTATATTTTGCAGCCAGCTGTTTAAAGGAAAGGGACACAGGAAATTGGATAGAGTCAAAAACACTGCTTTAGCTGTCAGAAAAGTAACTTTTTTGAAATCATAACTACTTTGAAATGTAGTTAAATTCATCTATGATCATACCAACTTGAACTAGCTGAACTAATGGCCAATTTCAAAACATAATATTTCAACTACACTTACACTACCATAGTACTTTTACAGTATGTCCACTTTACTGGTGAATGTTGTTGCTGTTAGCTGTGAGACCGATTCAGTGAATTTGTAATCAGTGGAAACACTCTGTGTGCATTGCCATCAGTGTATGACCTACGTGAACAAAAATGCTGACAGCTTGTCCATGTTATTGTTATGGTTGTGTGTGTAGGAAAAGGTTCCTGGTCAAGAGGGCATATTATATCTGCTCTACATGTCTTTGTGACACATGTTTGTATTTGACAAATAGCAACTTTGGAATCTTACTGCATTCTTTAAAAAAAATAACATTACAAGTAAAGTCAATTCTTAAGAAAGTGCTGTATGCTGCTCTTGTGTCCCTCCAGGCGGTCCCTCCAGAACCCTGTCCACCATGTCACTGTCTGTGCGTCCAGTCAGAGCCCTCTCCAAATCCATCACTAGGAGCCAGAGCTTCACTGGATTCAACACCAATGACAATTCCAGGTGCACACCACGCATATAAACATTGAGTATGTACAAATTAGTCAAATTTGCTAAAAACTGAACGGCTGCTTTTCCAGGAACCTCTCAGTGTTCACTACTCCCGGTCTAAGAAGAAAGCCGAGCAAAGCAAGTAGGATGTTTACTATATCGTCTAAGTCCAACCCTCTGCCCAGAGTTCCTCAACCAGAACGAACTGATGAGGTCTACGAGGCACTCAAGAAAGGCCTGCAGTGAGTGCAAAGTCTGAACTAACAGACTTGTAACAATTAGTAGAGTAACATGGCATTTAGAGAGGTTTTCTACTAAAGATAGTCTTATATGCTTTATCCCTTAGCAATATTCATAATGAAATTAATATTTTAAAAAATCCCTTAAATGAGGCCAGAACAAAAGTAAATTACTGATTATTAAATAAGCTAAGTTAAAACAGTGTATTGACCAAAGTGCTTTGACTGCTTCGAAAAGAATTATATTCAGACAATCCAGAATTGTCCTGTCATTTTTTCAGGTCCTATCTCCAGGTTCATCAGATGGACTTGGACAGCCTCAGCAGAGAGATGAGGACATCTAAAAGAAATTCTCGACTGGTACATTATGACTACATTTACAAGATTAGATCAAGTAGTTGAAATACAAAGTAATTTCTGAACAAAGTGCAGCATTTTAAACATTGTAAAATGCCGTAAATGTATGACTGACATTAGGATATTTTTGGAGACTGGTGTGAAGCCGCCAATGGGTAAACTCTCACACTCACATTCAGGTGAAAGGTTGTATCCTTATCACTGTTGTACCTCCCTTTAGTTAATGTTAAAACTTACCATTATTTTGAAGTGGTCACAACAGATATTCACACTAACCCTCCATCGATGTTGGATAAAACTTTAGTTTGTTTATGTGCATTAGTTACAATATCTAACCTACAGTAGTTTTTTGTTACATAACATACATGACCTGTAGTGACATGATTAATGATTTTATGTGTTCTGTCTCTGCAGGGTTTTCTCTATGAGCTTGACAAGGTAAATTCTAAATTGTGAAAGTGGCATAGATTGTTATTTTAAACAAACCTACTAATAAATCATTCGTATGACTAATGTTTTAATGTAGCCTGAGGAGTTCAGCAAATACTCCATATCAAAACCAAAACAAACAAAATGATTTGTCTTATTTGAATTTAGTTTATTTATCGGAACTAATAAAACTAACTCAAATATTTCTTTCCGCAGCAAGTAAAAGTGACAGAGAGACTGATTAGACGTTTAGAGTTCCACCTCAGTAAGGTATGCAATACTTGATTTCAACAGAATTATTTAATTTTGGGCTGTAAGGGCAGGATTAATCACCTTTTCTATATTTTCCAGGTTGAAGAGCTGTATGAAGCTTACATCTTACAAAAGAGATTAAGGGACGGGGCCAACAAAATGGTGAAGGCCTTCATGGCTTCTCCTTCTAGTAAAGAAGCCCGGGAGAGTCTCGCAGAGGCCAACAGGGGTTACAGAGAGTACACAGATGTAAGACAATACCAAACAGCACCTTAGTGGAACTATCTTTCTATTCTTCAATACTAAACAGTTTTCTTATCTCTGTAGAACATGTGTAGGCTTGAAAGTGACTTGGAAAGCCAGTTGGGGGAGTTTCATATAAAAATGAAAGGTGGGAACAATGCACAGATGGAAACAAATGCTTCAGATTGTGTATCGTACAATTTTAAGCTGATAGCCATCTGTCTTATTCAGGTCTGGCTGGATTCGCGAGACTATGTGCTGGCGACCAATATGAGGTAAGATTTAGTTACTGTGTTTGGCAAACATTTTGAGATTTTTTTGCTTGTAACTAACCAAATCTTTGCTGCAGATCTTCATGAGGTATGGGCGGCAGCGATGGAGGCTAAGAGGCAAAATTGAGATGAATTCTGGACAGGTGTGGGACAGTGAGGACATGGTGTTCCAACCACTTATCAATGAATTTCTCTCTGTTAAGGTCAGTAAATTTTAGGATTTATCTTTCTGTTGGATTATTGAGAGTACTGATTATATTTCTTTTATTATGTACTTTAGGTGACCGAGCTGAAGAGCCTGGCCAATCATGTAGTCGTTGGCAGTGTATCTTGTGAGACCAAAGACTTATTTGCTGCTTTACCACAAACAGTAGCTGTGGACATTAACGACCTTGGGACTATTAAACTAAATCTGGAGGTTACCTGGAAGTGAGTGCTATTTAAATCTAGTGCCACACAGTAATGATTAAATTAATTAATATGGTGTTATTGTTTCAGTCCATTTGATAAGGATGAGCAGGTGTCATTGTCAAGCAGTGTAAACAAAGCCCCATCCGTCACAAAAAGATTTTCCACTATCTTTAATCAGAGCCCCCCTGATACTCCATCTTTACGGGAACAAGCCTTCTATGTAAGTCCTGACATATATTTATTTTTCTCTCTCTTTCATCCTAACTAACATTTCACTGACTGTCTTTAAAGAAGATTTCTGCGTGTAGCTTTATGACTGTTGTAGCATATACTAAATGGGACATTCACAACAAACTGTTTGAATTTAAAGCACTTGTAAAAGGGGCCAGCTTCCTCTGATTTTCCTGTTGCTCTTTGTTCCACTGTTGTGACATCAGACTCTTCCCCGAAGTCTGACCGGTCGGCAGCACTGGCCACTGCTGGACATTTTCAGAGATACTCTTAGTCATAGCTGCTCCTGTAGCGACAGCTCACCAGCAAGACAGCCTATGGCAGTAAGTCTGGTAGAGTAGAAATGTAGCAACACCGTTTAGATAGTGGGCAGTCTAAGTGCAGTATGATGTAGTATTAGGGAAGCTGTTAATACTTCGTCAATATGGTTTCTGATTCCCCTGTTTTAGACTTGGGATGTTACTGCTTTGTTTAGTCAATCATCATAACCCAGTAGTTTAATTATATCGGCGAAACGTAGTGAAACTTTGCATATACTTAGACCCTATAAGGACGCCGAACTGTATCGATTTGGGTACATCTGCGATGAATAGTAATTAAGTAATTTATTAATTAAGGATTACATTTCAAGATGCAATAACTCAGAGAGTTTTTTCCCCATCTTCTTCTACCTTTATGGACAGTTACATATGATGAAGACGCTGAACTACACTGAGTTTGGTACTTCTTCGATTAATGATAATTGATTAATTAACAAATTAATGATTTTGAGCA
>JAVQKG010194587.1:0-18908 GCA_036025885.1 Hypseleotris bucephala
AGCAGTATGTAAACAATTGAACAACAAATGCAAATTCCTAAATGAATTGAGTCAAACTGCTAAAGAAATGTTAAGTCAAAACAAAGGCATAAAGTCACAAAGATTTGTTGAAAACACAAACCAAACAACAAAATAAGCACTAGCTCACCTAAGCTAACCTCTCATTACTTTTTAATAAATGCGATTTGTTTAGCCTTTGTCATATTGAAAATTGTCTGTATCAAAAAAGGGGTAATAGGGGCCCCAGAGAATATTATATGTTTATAAAAATCTAACAGTCCAACACCAATGGCCTAAACTATCTTAAAAGTTAGTTCCTGGTCACTTTGAAGAGAGAATGTTATGGTCTCTTTGGGGCTCACTAGCTAAAAGGGTTAGAAGTAGTGTTTAGGGTCTAAAATATTACCCATTGCATGCATAAGCTTAATATTTTTTATTTAAATTTTTATTCTTGACTTAATGGAAAGTGACAAAGGAGTGTAATCACAGTCTGTAACAGTGCTGGGTGCCCACTGCAGTTTGATCTCAGTTTTTATCCTGCACACTTCACACACTAGCGGCTGAGTGCAAGGCTAATTTCCCAAGTGTAAGATCATTTAACAAAGAAAGAGGAGAAGGAGAAGAAGTGGGGGAAGTGCTGAGGTAACCCAAATTAAATTTCAGAGGGGGACAATGCATCTGTCTTAATCAAGTGGAGCCCAGACAACAGTGCTACACCTTTCCCAAAATACCACCCCTTGATGCTGCTGACATAGACAGACATCATCCAATTACAACAGGGACTAGCCAAGACTTAGAAAACACTTGAATATGCACAAACCAAACCAATCATAATGCTTTTGACAAAACAAGTGCAACATGGATATCCTCACTCCTTATTGGACCCCATCCATAAATTGTCTTTGTTAAAATATAACACCTTTTAAAGTTTTATTACAACAACACCCACACATTTCCAGTGAGCAAATAAAGAACAGTAGGACAATTGTAGCACAGCTGATGATATTTTGGACCTATGCAGTTTAAAATGAAGACCTTTTACACATAGTTGTAAGGTTTATCTATGCATATGGTCATGTGTGTTAAAGTCCACAAAACAGTATTGCCAAACAGAACAACAACAATACCATACAACTAGTTTATACAAATATTCAGTTGTTTTAAAGACTTAAGAAAATAAATTTCACTATGCTCCTTCCCATCATTAAATCAGTAGCATCACTTTCCTCTACACCAGTGGTTCCCAAACTGGGGTTCGGGGCCCACTGGGGGTCCTCGAAGGTACTGTAGGGGGTCCCCAGGAGATGAAAAAGAATTTCAGTTTGGCAATATAAAACCAGGACTAATCCGATACTGAATCATGGTTAATCCAGGTGTAGGTGTTGTATGTCTAAGACCCAATAAACCAGTGTTAAATCTAGACTGAACCAGGACTAAACCAATGTAACCCAACAATATTAATAATCTATGGACTGGCTCTCCTTCTTGTGAATATTGACATTTTAGCATTCTATTGAGACACAATCCCACAACCCCTCAGGCAGCTTTCACAGCTATAAGCATGTGTTAACCGTGTGTGCAGGCTTCACTAAAACATCATGCAATAAATAAAACCTTAAGCTAAAATAGTCGTTCCATATATAGACAAAAATGTGTGAGACAAACAGCAGTGTATTCATAGAGGTTTTGTACTGTTGGGTAAATAAGACTGTCAACAATGTCTTGCTTTGATGATGGATGTGAGACCTGTTCGTGACTGGAGCTCCCCGCGCTTTCCTTCAGCACTGCCTTAAGATCCCATCTCAAAAAAATACGGTCCCCTCTGCCTAAGGGAATATGGATTTTTGAGTATAAAATAAACATATGCAAATGAAAAACCAACTGTTTCACTTACATGCCCTAAAGTGATACACATGCACAGGGGTTTAGGGTGGCCGATTTTGTTTTCTATTAAGTCTATATATGTTGTTTATTCTTTGTGAAATAATGTGATAGAGAGTAAGGAATGAAAAATCTGCCTCTAACAAGACAAAAAAAATCAATAAAATTATGTATAGAAAAGCATGACAGATCCAGCTCAGAAAATGTGGCCCGGACACCACTGGTTTAGGATGCTCTCTCTTCACCGAGCAAGTCAATTTGAGACGCATGCTTCAAATTGTCAGTTCTGCTTCTTTGACCTCATGACAGGAATGCGCATAGTCGAGCAATATATAGGCATGTCACATTACTCATTTTTGCTTTTAGTTTAAATAATGCATAATACTGCATATTCGCTTGACAGAAAAAGTGACTATGAATGTCTTAAAAATTTGAGAGAACACATAAGTAAATGTGTGAAAATGCAGAGTGGTTTCCAACATTGATTTCCGCAGGTCGTCAAAGTAGAAGACACTTTTTATTGCTCCACTTTCTACAAGTCAATGGGCCTCGACCTTTTTAATGGAGATGCCCTGCGGTTACTGCTTGCTGCCATTAGCCACAAACCATAGAAAAATAGCATTGATTCAACCAGTACCTAACTCTCATTTTGTTCACCACCTCAGCAGCAGAACCATCTCACTCTGCTGCGTCCCAAAGATTTGCCCTAAGAATTGACCAATTTACTTTGCAATGGTTCTCCCTGCTGTGATCTAATAGTAGCAAATAGGGCTGGGAACCTCAGGGTACCTAGCAATTCGATATGGAATACATGTCTTGCGATACCAATAATATGACGATACTGCGATAATCGATACATTGCACATGATAACCAACGATATTTACCAAATCTGGATATAACAGTATTTCGATATTTTGTCATACTCCCACCCTTTATATCTAATTATTTATTTGTTCTATTGCATATGGTTGTTTACCCCATAACTTATTGATACATTGGGGCTATATTGTGAAATACCAGAGAGAGGCCATACACATACCTAAGGGAGACAATCACAGGTCTGTGGTGGTGTGATGGTCACGTCAGCAGTGGCATGTTTACCAGTTCAAGACGAGAATGTGCTTATTTTGAGAGGAGTTTGGTTCATACCAGAGAAGAAGCAGTTATTCTCAAAACAATGCTGGCCACGCTGTGTGATTTTGGGCTGGAAAACAGTAAACAAGAGCTCCTGGATTTGACTGTCTGCTTACTGCATGTCCAAGATTGAGAATCACATTCATTCAGTTTACAAAAATATAGCTTTATATAAATCCATATTATAATTAAATGTTGGAAAGTATAATTCCTAAATATAAAGAAATACAGGGCAATGGCCAAAATATCACTATTGTTGCCAAAAGAAGATGCAATGGAGTTCTGAATAAGCCCTGCTTCTAGTTTAAGAGCAGTTTAAAAAACTACAGTTTGATTGTACGAGCTGAATTTGGCAGGCACATGAGATTCACAGGACAAGGGTAAGTGGGACACATACAACAAAATACAAGAGCAACAAATATCTCTGTGCCTCCCATTTCTAAGAACTGAAACTGAGCACTGGTGTTCAAAATTGAATAGACCTCTTTTGAACACAAACTTTTTAGTCCCACTTAATTCAGCAGGAGCACAGATTACCTTTGAAAATGTACCCGACCAGTTCAGTTCAGTTCGCGATTACAGAAAGTATCATGCATATTTTTTCCCTCGTTTTGAAGTACCATCAAAATGTCACTTGACTTTAGATGTTCAAAGCGGCGGTTTTGCACTAGACAAAAACACAATTACATCTTCCTTGCATAACAATCATTTATCAAAACCACAGCAGAAAGAGTAATGCACCATGTCCTCCGCTGATCTGCTAATGTCTCAAAAACCTCATGTTTCTTTATAATATTCTTTCTCTTGGAGGCATAGGGAGTGAGACTCAGATACATTGCCAATTACTCTGGACATGTGCCTGGGCTCAAAGCAGGATACGGGCCTGTCCCTCCTGCTGTGTGGCACTCCTGTAATGCCTTAGCCTCAAACGACCCGCTAACTTGGTTTTCTCTGCGCATAATCTGTCCACATGTCGTCTCAAATTTATCTTCACCTTTAGTTAACAGATTGATTTTTTTTTGCCATCTGCAGGAAGATGTCACTAGTGAATGTGATTAATGCATGCAAACAAGGGGTGAGTGATATGGCGATAGAAACTGAATTGTGAGTTATGAAGATTGAGCTGATCTGGCAAGATTGTTGAATTGTGATATAGTGCATTCATATATTCTCAGTTCTTTAGCGTCATATTAACAGTAACAATGCCAGTGTTCATATTAAGGAAAATAAATAGTATCAGGTATTATGGTGATCATTGGATTGGGTGTACTATGAATTTGTAATCAAAATGGTTAATTTAGCATAAAATTCAAAATCAATTAAAATTGTGATAAAATCCAAATCATGATCTTGGCTTAAAAAAAATCATCATATTCTAATTCAAGATATCACTCACTCTTAATGCAAACCTTTACAGATCTATCCATATTTCTTTCTGCCAATTTATTTGTTACTGATTTTCATATTTTCTTTATCTTTGTCATTTGTCCAGGTAAAAGCACTCACCGGGCACTGAGCAAACACTACGCCCACACAACTGCGTCAGTGAAGCTATTCTCCAGCTAAAGACAATCTGCCAACCTCTGGGTTTCACAAATATATTAATTATGTATTGAACAGCAGCCAATCACAGTACCAGTTCAAAATGGGATCATAGAAACAAACATAAGCTCAGCCTACATTGTTGCCTGTTAGTCTAAGGGGGTCCTGTCGGGGGGAGTTTTGGGGTGAGAGGGGTGTCCCTATGTCTTGGCAGTTCCCATGGCAATGTACAGGTGACTCACCAGCTGGGGATGCAGTTGCCGTGACAACCTGCAGTGTGTTGCAGCATCTCTATGGGAGCAGTAAAAAAGCACATTGTGGGGATCTGGTTTTGTTGTTGTTGTGGGCGTCTGATGTAGCTGGCTAAACAAATGAAGAGTGACTGAGAGGGGTCCACAGCAAGTTACATTGGGTAATACAATGTGTGAATGTGCAACTAGGGGTAGGCAATATGGTGATAAAAAATCGTGATATGAAGTTATGGAGATGTGATAATTTATGCTCTGCTCTTCACCATATTTTTTACGGAACCAATGCCAGTGTTTATATAATTAAAAATAAGGGGGGCAAACAGTAATATGTGAAGTGGTAGGCCAAGTTAAGTAGGTCTGGCCTTTTAAACCAATTTCTGCAAACCTTTTAACCTGACAATTCAGATGATCACTGTTACTGTGATCTTGTGTTTTTTGTTGTATTTTTTCCTATTGGCTTACAGAAACAATTTAATCTGCATGACTTACAGTTTATTTGTTTCTCCTTAAAGACATTTTCTTGATTTTCTTGTACCATGCTGCAGGTTTGAGCCGTGTCTTACCGTTGCGTGGGCAGTTGTTGAGCCGGTGGTCGATGTCTAGTGAGGAGGGTTTCTGAGTGACAGCAGTGGTCACAGACTCATACGGATTGTCCTCATCCTCCGGTAGAAACACATCCAGAGACGGAGAGGTGGCAAACTCAGCTGAGTGCTTTGAGTCCTGCAAAATAACAATAATACAGTATATCAAGAAGGCATTGCCAGATTCCTTATCACATATTGCACTGTTAGAAAATAGTTTGAAATGCCCCCGTTTAGCCCAAGGATATAATTCAGATCCAAGCAGAGTTAAACGCTATGAGAGAGTTAGAGAGCAATTCAAAACGAACATAAAACACAAAAGGTCAAATTGTTTGTTTCCTTTGAGTCCCTTTCCTAATAGTAGCTTGGGGACATTTATTTTGTTGTGTTACTGTGTCCAACAAGATAGTGTAGAAGGAAAATACAGTTTCTGTTCATGAAATTTATGTGATTCTGATTTAATATATGTATAAAAAAAGACAAAACATTAAGTCTAAACTTTCTACAAAATTTTGTTTATTTCCCAAAACACAAAGCAATCAGGAACACATAAAGCCACAGTAATTGATTGTCTTCTCTGTAGCATCACATTCAAACAAATTGTTATAACTGCAGCTCCCTAATCTAATCCACTGCACCATGTCCCACCTGCATTCATGGCTAAATGTGTGTCTATAAGGGGTGCACAGAACAATTGCATTTGAAAGAACATAGATTTTTTCCTTAAAGTAGAAGACTCAAGAAGAATTTGTGACACTTTGTTTTTGCACTGCTGTAAAGGGTGAGCCACATCGGGTACTAACAAAACCAAGGTTCAGCAGGTCTTGTGTCAGTGAGGCAGATGTGAACCAAAAAAAACAATGAAAAACAAAAGTCGGTGAAAAACAGCAATGGTCAGTACCACAGAGACTAAACACTTCTTATCAACAAACACACCCAGAATGCAGTAGCCTACTCTCTACTCAACTTGGCTAGTTTAGTCTATCAACAGAGCATCTACATTTAAAGTGTTTATATCGTAACAATTATTTAACCTGTATCATATAGACGTACATTGTACATTTTTTAACTTCAAAGGTTGTTTTCCCAAAATGTGTTTTTCTCACACAGTCTTGTACTAAACATGTTGAAAGTATTTACAGAAGGATTTAGAAAGTTTTGATGTTTTACTGATTTTTTTGGAATATCTAGATAACTCAAAGACTAACTCAAAGACTAAATAAGATATCAAAAATGTCCGTTGTAATTTTTGGCATCTAAAATCTAATTTTCTTTACAACATAAAGCAATACCTACAGTTGATTTGTGGAAGAAACAGTAACAAAGTAAGAGTGTTCTATCATAGTTGTACCCAAATAGAAGTAAAAGGTATGGTGCTTTGTATGACTTCACACATGTTCACTGTGATAGGTTGTTGTCTGATACACCAGGTCTTGTTCACTTTGTCACCATTTCTCTCCTAATTCCCCTCCACAATCTCTTAACCTTTGGCCATTTAGCAGCCATTAGTCTTCCTGCCACTGCCTGACACTACATTACCCACATTGCACCGGGCCATCACTCACACACTCAAAATGAATTAAACATTAGGACTAATAGAGCAATCAGTCGTGTGATGATTTCTTGAACTCAAACCAAGGCACATTTCACACTGCACATTATTAGAGGCCAACAAAGTTAAGCCTCTCTTTTTTCGGGCTCCCTTTTCCATCTCCATCAACACTCAATTAGGCTGCCATTACCAGCTAATAGTGCCGCAGTGAGTCCTTTATGGTTTAGCTCGGCAGGTGGCACGGCCTCCACTGACACTGATGTGATGTGACAGTGTGTTAAGTTGCCGTTTTCACTCAGCACAAGCACCAAAAGTACTCTTAAGGAAGTACACAACAACTCTATATTCAAACTTCCCTGTCATATTTACAATGTCAGTGTTCAATAAAAAAAAGAAAAATAAATAGTATAAAGTGATTAGATGAACACTGGATTGGAATTACAAATAATATGTAGTAATTTTGTGTAAGGCAGAAAATGCAATCAAAATTTTAATAAAATCGTGATCTTGGTTTACTATAAATGCTATTATAGTAAGCCAAGCCCTACTGTGTTTCAATAACAATATGATATGAAAGAAATAGATGTTTAATAGGGTTTATAAGGTCAATTTTAAATGACACACTTAAAAGCATTAAACTGAACTGATAATAAGGTCTGATTGATGGCCTGCTGCGTGTATTAGACTCACTCAGCAATCAGGTTATTATAATACAGTTTCTGACAGCAGGTATTAAGAATACTTGATTGCATAAAAGCAGAGGGGAGAGCTAATAACTGCTGATTCAAAAAAATACACTAACTGGCCACTTTATTAAGCAGATCTTATAGGAGAAAACAATGCACCAGTTCTGCTGCTGTGGTCCACCTGCTTCATGTTTAGTTTTATACTCTCAAATCAGAATGCTGGAATCAACAAGGCCACAAAAGTATCTATCACTGGATAATGCACTGTTTTGCATTGATTTTCTGTAAAGGCCTGGCTGAATGTGTGACCAGTGAATGTGTTTTGGAAGTAAGTTTATAAAATACATTAAAATGTGGAACATCCTTTCTATCTTCATTGATAAGACTTTTGGATGTTAGTAGAGTACTCAGAACATTTACACATTGTTTGGCTTTGGCTTGAATAAAAAAAGTCACAAAAGTTAATTTACTGTTATTGTTGCAAGTGGACCATTCAAATGCAGTCCAGACAAAGGCTTCTTGGGTTTAAAATCAATGGTATTGGAGCTCAGCGTAAATAACTAAAGATTAAGCTATTCTTTGTGTGCATTCAGGCTCCGTATCAGTTTACCTGAAGGTGCTTGTTCACTTCTGATCCTCTTAAAACTTTTCGCCTCGTTTTGGAAATCTAATCTGGATCTGCAACTTCTTTGAACCTCACAACTTCTAAGTCTTGATGTACAAAATTTATTCAAGGGCTTTCAGGAGGTAAATAAATAAAATGAAATTTAAATACAATAAATACAAATCTGTAAAATATATGTAAAAAACTGCTTACCTTGTAGTTTAACTCATGTTCTGAAATACACATGACTCTTGCTGAGGTTAAACAGTTAATATTTTTAATATTGTTTTTACATTTTTTTCTTTCAAGTGTTAATGTTTTCAGACAGGTTTAAAATGTGCTGTGAACTGAATCTTTGGAAGATCTCTGAAGATTTAGAAACAATATTGCAAAACTGGTCATAAAAACTAGATCGTACAGGCCTACTTTATTTATTGCCCCGCCATATAAAGCCCAGATATATCAAAGCAGGCTACAATCTCAACACTTTTGGAGTTTTCTGTCAATCCAAAGGAGACAGGCATGAGACAGAGTGACAGAGCAGGAAGAGGGACACGGGAAGGGAGGGGGGAGAGGAAGCCGAGGAAGTGCGATCGGAGCAGGGATTTCCTCACATGCATAAACATGGGAAAGACACATACAACTCAAAGTCAAGTAAACTGCTAACTACGAAACATGTTTGTACTTGCTTTTTCATCATGGTACAAAAATGGTGCAAAATGAGTAAACTACAACCAAAAATCCATATCAATTTCTGGAAAACTTTCTCTCAACTCATCCCTTGTCAAATTCAACAAGTAATTCAAGAGGTCAAAAGTATAGCGATGTCACAACAAACTTAGCTACCTTTCATTTTGAAGTCTCATCTCACCTCTCCTCCTGGTTAGCCTAAATAGGGATCTACAAAGTCAGCCAAACACAAAGTAGTTGAACAAGATAGCCAACAACAAGAATATCCCTCCACAAGCAACTCAAACGTATCCAGCATTGTGACAACAGATTTCTATACCTGATATTTTGGTGTGTCGTCTCGCCCGCTCCAGATTCAGAAAGGGGTCAAAAGACAAAGTTTAAGAAAGGTTTGATCAGACGCGAAATGAAGTGGCAGTCCGACAAACAAACACAGTGCTTCTTCATTCATTTCCCTCCCCCTCCCCTCCTTCCTCGGCATCAGGGCAGAGATAGCAACAGAGCGACTTGTGTCTAAGCCGCAACAGGAAGACATGGGACAAACACAGGCCACTAATTAGCAGTCGTACGCAGCGCCTGTCCAACTGAAGATTAAATGTTTGGTAGTGTGTCAGTGTGTGTTTGTATGTAAGTGTGTGTGAATGTGGCCAAAGGATTGTGCAGAGCTAGATTTGTGCAATAATCCCGAGCTGTGTTTTAATGTCTGTCAGTTCACAGGAGATAATCACAAGGAATGTGACGGAGAGCCCTTACATGTGGAAAAATGTGCATGCTGATTTTCTTGGGATATGACTAGAAGAACCAAGAAGAGGATAGTTACTTTAAAATATTAGTCTAGTAGAAGTAAAAAAGTTTCCAAACAAAAACAAAAGAGCAAGTATTCCAAAAACTGTTCACGTCCCGAGAAACTATGTATTAAATTGAAAAATACCAAATGTGATATACATATAAAATAACTTAAAACACAAGAATCACACATTTAAATTTTAAAGACACTATAGAGGAACAGAGGAAGGTAGACAAGCCAACAATTCAACTCAAATAAAAGAAGATATATAAGTACAAATAAGTGTGCATTGAAACAACTTAATAGATAAATAGAATAAAAAGTCGCTCAAAGAATGCAACCATGAAAGTTACTGATAATCTCTGCATATTCCCATGTAAAATCCATTAATAATACAGTAAGAAATGTGCTACTTTTGTCACGTTCAAGGAACTTCTTTGTCATGACGCTATCTTCCTCTTTCCATTTAACCCCAAACTGTACAGTCACCAGCCGTTAGACAGTGCAGCAGGTTCAGGGGCCATCAGATATGAATAGATACTATAATTCTCTGGCATTTCCTCATGGAGCCTATTTGATTAGAGTAAAAAAGGAGGGGCACCAGGGCTGGACAATGGACGCTCTGAGTCTATGTCCGGGGGTGGGAGTAATAGGAGGACACTGCAGGGACAAACTGACCAATACAACTGAATAGAATAAAATGTATTGGCACCAGAGGCAGGAAAGGTCAGTACGATGTAAATCGCAAGATGAAAATATTTAAAGAATTTCATGTTTGTGTGCAGTTATAGTGTGCTGAACTGAAAGTAACAAAACAGCTTACTACAATTTCTCTAGATGGAGTCTGCATGTCCTCCCCATGTTACCACTGGCTCTCTCTGGCTTCCTTTCATTGGCCAAAGACATGCCCTAATGCAGTGGTTGTCATTACACACTAACCCATATAAACCAAGACTAAATAAGGTCTTATTCAGGTGTAATCTAGGACTAAATCAGGTCCATGCTAGAGATAAACATAAACCAGGATGCCTTTTTCAACCTTCAGAATAAACCAGGAATAATCCAGTTATGTCAGCCCTTCGACTAATTGGCTTGTCAAGGGTGTACTCCAGTCTAAGGCCCATAGTTGCTGGGATAGGCTTTCTAAAGGTACAGCACATTTAGATACCTGAATGAATAATATAAAAATTCTGTGATGTAGCTGTGGCTAGATTTTGCTCACTTAGTACAATAAGCTAACATTTAAGATGGTGCAAAGATAAGAAGAGATACCGAGGTGTAGACTGCAGTGTGAGCGATTGCGGCTGAATTGGATTTCCCTTCACAGCTCACAAATCTGTCAAAAATCAGTGGAGCCACCCATGGGACAGTAACAAGCCCTCTTCAGAAAGACTAGGCATAACATACCATGAGGCTGGGGAATTGGGCTAAGCTCGTACGGTGGCTTCCCCTGGCTCCTCACCTAATCCTGTGGACAAGCTGACAGAGAGGCACTGCTGTGAAACTGAAGCCAAGTGAATAGTGTTGGAGCCACTGACAAGCTGAGAGCAAGAATCACAAGATACTCTATAATAATATCCTAGTTAGTGAAATAGATTAGAGATATAATTGGGACATGAAGAAAAGTGAAAGCATATACCAGGCTCATAGTAGATCATGTTAATTACTAGACAGTTGCAGGCAATAACTAAAAGCATTGGGGTAGAAGCACAAGTCCCCATTCATAGTAACCGTGTGTCCTGTGCTTTTTATATCTCTCATTATGATGCTGAGAGTGTCTTGGAGGATGCTACTACTCCCACTGGTTTTACAGCTGTCTCACACACACACAAACACACAATTTTCCTATGTGAGAATGAGAGCAGGAGTCCTGTGTGGAGCAATGGGACTAACCACACAAAATAAACACACCTAGAATAACTTGTGCATTACATGTTTTTGAGATATTACATGACATAAACCTGCTTTGTTAGTTTACGGTCTATTTTCATACAGTCTTCCAAAGGAGCCCTCCTCTTTCCCTGGTCTTTGATGGGGACTAACATGTTCAAGAGCCTGGTGGGTTTCTGAAGTTAACCTGTGTCAGCTCAGCCCCTCCTCACCTCCTTCAAATGTTTTCTGTGAACATAAAAAGGTCAGTGGCTCCCACTGCAGCGCAAAAAAAAAACAAGTGACAAAAAGTAATCTACAGGTAGAGGAGAGAGCTGAGGCTGAAGAGTGGAGCAGTGACGCACCTGGGCTGATTGTGACTGAGGATTGTCAATGTACCAACCCACGGCTAATATCTCATGAATATCTGTGTTGCCTGGCAACCCAACCAGCCTCTCTTATTTTACCCTCACATTTCTTCATAATGTTTCCTTTTTATATTCTTTTAATTAGATGTTCAGTCTCAGAGAACTCATTCAAAGCCACAGTCATTGTGACGTTTCTTTGCCTTATACAGACCACTGGTGCCAGGACACCTGTTGCTTTTCACAAAGTTTTCCTCATTCACATAAGCATGGCCTGAATGTAATGTATACAAAAGAATCTAATTATGTAAATTCACACACAAGGCACTCAGTGGTACTGATAAATCTAATAAGAGATTGCACTGGACATGGGAACTGTGTGCATACTGTACCTACAATATTACCACCAATCATGTACTTTGAACCTTATCAATATCAAACACATACTCAATAAACTCCCAGCAGAAATGCACACAATGTACCCAGCTCTGTATTTCCAAGCCGATTTATTTACATGGACACAAAACAACAAGCTAGGAATCTGATGAAACTACATAATGATGCCAATTAAATAATAACACTGCACTCCACACCAGTTTTGGTGAGTTACACTTTGTTTGTTTGTTTGTTTGTTTGTTTGTTTGTTTAATGATCTCTCAACTGGACATCTACAACAAATACAAGACAAGAGGCATTTAAAGACTTCTTTAAAAAAAAGGATTTACAAAATGAAATCTAGGAACAAAGTTTGGAGGTAACTTTTTCTGCAGTCTTTCATGCATCCATCATCAGAAGAGATATTAAAAGTTAACTCAGCACATTCACAGTCGCACAAAACAAATTAGCACTGTCCTAATGTCATTATGCAGTTTAACAACTCCTTTTCTACTTCCTTTCCTCGATCCTTCCCTTTCTTCCTCAATCAAACCCACACACATATACACAAAACACCCACACAAACTCAAATACGATACCACATCCTTTCAACACACACACACACACACACACACACAAATGAATATGCTTCACACACTCTCTCGCCCAGGTGCAGTACTCTCTCTCTCTAGGCTCAGTGCCAGTCAGTACGGCAGGCTGCCAGGACACAAAACAGAGGGTAGGTTATGTTGTAAATGTCACATGTCCCACTGTTTGAGCCAGCATGTATCGCACCACTTAACACTCTCATCTGCACATTTAGCCACGCTTATAGCCGCAGCGGTCACAGACATAGGCGGAAAAGTGAGTACCTTAGACCAGTGGTTCTCAAACTTTTTTACAGGGGACCCATTTTCTGTGTTTTGTTTGTCACTAATAGGAGATTTTATTTTTCTAACATTCTAATATTTTTAATGTATGTATTGGTTCTAATTTAATGATTTTTTTAAGTCTTCATTCTGCTCTTTCTTTTATATCCAATTTGATATATTATGCGTATAGAAATACCCTCCAAAACTTAAAACTGAAACATTTTTGTAACCTTGCCCTTAAGCTGGATTTTCGCAAGGTTTGTAGTTTACCAACCTGGCAACCCAACCTCACAGAAATCCATCTTGTACCGCTCCCATTCACTTCGTCCAACTCGACTCCACTGGTGGTGCAGACCAATCACATGGATGTATTTGCCGTGAGTGGGCGGGTCTTAGCTTTGCCGACAACAAAAGCCTTTTAGTAAAGCGTGATGGTGACCCATCAAAAATCTCTGCCGACCCACTTTTAGGTCCCAACCCTGTGTTTGAGAATCACTGTCTTAGACTGACTGTTCGTCTCAGAGTTTTGGTCCAAAGAACAGTTATGGAGCAACATTACAGTAATCTTCACACATTATGGAGGAAGTGAGACATGATGCCAGCAGCAGGTGGGACATGACATAAGGATTGAATGAGTCTGCAGTATATATAACTAGTGCAAAGAAAGAAGAATTTGTCTTTTATTATAGCTGAGGATACATCTAATTAAAACCCACTCGATCAAGGCCTGAAATTGAATGATGAATTAACGTAATTGCATTGCAAATTAAAAGATTACCCAGGGCTATTAGAACGGGCAATTTCATGTTGATTGATTTTAGTTTTGTTCAGTTTTGACTATGTCTTCTTCTTCTACTCTAATGCGTACAGTCAAAGCAATTTATTACAACATAATATAAAGGCCACATTAAATATCACACAAAAAAATAAAGCAGAGGTGCCCAATCTTTTTGCCTCAGGGCCTCAAAATAAAATGTATTAGCCCTGATGTAGACCTGATTTAGAACTGGTTCAGAACTACATTAGTCTAGTATTTAGACCTAGATTACACCTGATAAAAACTAAATTAGTCTTGGTTTAGATGTGGTTTCGACTTGGTGGTACTTGGGACACCAAATATTTTCTGAGGTGTTACATGGTGTGAAAGGTTTCAGAAACATTAGGCTAAAGTATGCATTTGTAATTACTGTTGATTGCTTTGGTTTTGGCTGCTAGAACTTCTGCTTTCCAAAGCACTGATTAAACAGTTATTCTATTAGGGTATACTGGATAATTCAATACATTAACTTGATGTTCATAAATTAAACACAATTCGAAAAGCATCAAAATACACAAGAGAATAAGACATTGCGAACAGGAGACATGCAGTGAAGGGAGTCTCCAGCGACAACTCACTGACTGCGTTCCCACGGTAACCGGAGAAAGTATTCAGAAATATGACAACGTCTGCAGCCTGTAATTTTACTCTATTGAAGCAGTGTGTGTGCTGCATTATTCAAACTAACACGATGATTATCAAGTGATACAATTATGTTTCTTGTACAATGGGAAATAATTAGGGTGGAGATGTGCAGTATGCATACTTGCACGGATAGCAATAGTGTTGATGTGTGCAAATAATGAATGGTGGATGTACTGTAACATACCTGTGAATGGCCGGAGAAGCCTAGGTTCTGGCAGCCATTACAAGGGGTCAGAGCCTCCCAGAATCCCGTTGGGCCACAGATCTTGTCAACTTCATCTTCCTCCAAAGCTGGGGCGAGAGGTGGCGTTGGCCGCTGTCAAACGAAAATAATAAATTTATTGAAATACTGCTTTATGAATACAAAAAATTAGGAAAATAGGCTAGAGAGATCCACACCAAAATCTGTTCTTTTTAAAATGTGACCTTTACTGATCCGCTGGTAACATTTTGAGTTATGTTGCTAACAATTATTGGGGGCAGCAGTGGCTCAGGAAGAGAATGTTGTTCTCTAACCAGGTTGGCATTTTGATTCCACCTGTGCTGTTGTTGTGTCCTTCGACAAGACACTTTACCTTCCTTGTCTATATATGAATGTGTTTTTTTTATGGTGGGGTTTGATAGTGGGACATGGCTGCCACATGTCCATCAGTTAGCCCCTGAGCAGCTGTGGCTACAAAGGTAATCTACCACCACCAGTGTGTGTCTGTGAAGTGAATAAAAAATGTACTCAATTGTGAAGTTAATTGAATGTCAAGGGTACTATATATATATGTCCCATTGTTATTGTTGCTAACGGCCAAACATGCATGCTAGTAAACATTTCAGAGTATATAAGAAATAACATCTTGTGGGGTTCATAGAGTTAACCTAAAGCAGGAGAAAGGAGCAGGAAGACAATAATAACTTTAATGAACAGTGTGTCCTTTCCTGGGGTGGTCTGACTCCCAGGGGGCAGCTGTGTGCGGGACTCCTCTGGCAGGAGATGTCAGAGGCCACCTTTGGACCAGCTGATATCTGCACCAATGATTCAGCACAGGACACGGCGTATTAGAAGATAGAACAGAAGAGGAGCGGCTAATGATGAAGCAAACTATATTTAAGCAGCAGACAGCAGGTGGCAAAATCAGAGAGGTACGTAACAAGGTAGATGAAGGAGAGTTAATGATGCTTCCTGGAGGAGGAAGTTATATCACAGCGAGCTAGAATTATTAAATACAACAAAGTTTTTCTTAAGACCAGAGAAAGATGGAGATGGAGGCTGGAGATGGCAGCTCAAATCAAAAGGTCACCAGTGTCCAGATTACACAAGGCTTTTTGTAACAAGGGTCATGTGGTCACTGTGCTGCTCATAGACACATATATACTGAAGACTGGACAGACCGAGTGTATATCCTTTCATTAAAAGAGATATGAGGCAGTGTAACTCACATCCTACAGAAAGGACAGTATCTATTATTCATTACAGGGAAATGCAGAACTGATCAATATTACATTAGTTGTCCATGAGAAGCACTGGAAGGGGTACATCACTATTTAAAATGTTTTCGCCTTCAAGAAAAAATTATTCAAGCTCAGATTTTTCAGTGGAAGAAAACACAAAAAGCTAAAAAGATGGTCTAGAGCCATCTGTGGTCAGCATTGTCATTCCAAGGTTTCTGCTAGTTGATAGTCAATAACAACAACCTGACTCTTTTGTTATGATATCCTTGGGCAAGAAACTAAATAAATTGTTTGCTACTGGTGAGTCAATAGTGTGTGGATGAAATTCATGGTAGATCTAAAGTGATTGATCAATAATATACACAAAGTACATTAGATGTCATTGTCAATAATCAACCACATTACTGGTTATTTGTGTGGATGTGGGTAACAATAATACAATAATTATAACAATAATAAATCATTCATCTTCATCACTGCTTTTCCTGTTTGAGATTGCAGGTGTCTAAAGCCATCACAGTAACTATGGGCCTTAGGCGGTGCACACCCTGAATAATGGCCAGTTAGTCGCAGGGCTCACAATAATCTGACAACAATAATCAATCTGTAATAATTGTAAAACTGATGATGACATTGAAACGTCTTTGAGAAGCATCTGTGGCCAGTGGACAATTGGTAATCTAAGACGGCTGCAGTGGTGTGCATGTTTTATTCATGTGTGACGCTCTGAATGTCAGACTAATGGCTCTGGTCACATGTATGGACAATAACCCATAGGCACATAAACTCACACATACACACACACACACACACACACAATGAAAGTAATGCAATACAAATTGGTACTTCTTGCCAGAGCAGGGACACAAGATGGATTGAGGTACTTATGAACTATGTGAGCGTAGGGGTGTATGTATTGTGTGTAAAGTATGGCAGGTCTACATGCTACTGTACATAAGGTCTTTAAATGGCCTTTATTGTGTTTTAAGGGGATGGAGGAGATGATGAGCTATTGATCAGTGTCACAAAAGTATTTACAACATGTTGCTTGTAAGCGTGTGAAAGTGTGTTAGCTCAAGAGAGAGAAATAGTGAGAGAAATCAGAAGAGACAAGACATAATAAGGCGAGGAGAGGCACAGATGACCACAATCCCATTTGTGTAGCAGCTGTGTGCTTCTCTGTGTTGTGAGATTGTTGTTGTGTGTTATGTATGTGTGTTGTCTGGAGGCTCAGGTGGGGGTCACTGTGATGAATGCCCTCACAGTGCATTTGACTTTCTTGACAGAGGAATTGCAAAAGCTCACAGCCCTGTGGTCATGCTGAGCTGCTGGAAATAAACTGCAGAGGCTCAGCTAATACTGCTGGAAGTCAGCTATTTGCCACCAACCAAGACAACACACAAATAAAATCCAATCAGTTTCTGTGTGTGTGTCTGTATGTGTGGGGGAAGATTGCCGGACACAGGAAGCACAATTGTAAATAAGTAACAAGTTTAAAATTTCTGCGTGTAAACAGGTGCATCAAATTGAACCAAAATATTTACTATTAAAAATTCATAAAAATACTGCAATGTGATTTCAGCACTTAGTTTCCTTTTACAGCATTAGGGCTTGGTCAGACACTGCCCTCTGCTGACCACACAGACAAATCACAAGACAGTGATAGTTTCCAAACACAGGACGATGTGAATAACATTTCATCAAGCATCAGAACAAAAAAGATGCTTGAAATAGTTTGATTAAATAATGCAGAGTTAGGGTTAGGTAAAAAAGAGTATGTTTAGTTGTGAACAATAAAGAAAAATTACAAGTATTATGAAAAGAAAAATTACAAACTCAAACAATCGATAGACAGCCCAAACATTGCTGGCTCATCTGTTTTTTTTAGGTCACCTGGTCTTAGTCACATTTTAGGTTTATTATTTCTCATTTTATAAAGTTAGGAAATAAACGTCTGCTATTCAGTTTTTGCATTAGTATCGGTCAAGTATCAGTTGATCCACAAAGCCCATAACGGGATCAGTGCATCTGTAATAATATATTATAATATCGGATTTAGAAGAAAAAAAACGAGACATGAGAAACGTCCTTATATTCAGACAGAACATAAAACTCGAAAACAAAATGATTCAAAGTATAAGCATTCTGCACCTGGTTAATTCGAGTCAGTGTGCCGTTGGGTCTGTCTGTTCGGTCTTCATCAGAAAGTCTGCCGCTGCCAAAGCTGTCCATGGAGTGAGAGGAGATGGTCTGACAGAGCTCCTCAAAGGAATGGTCTCGGCACTTTTTGATGTCGTAGAGCAGTTTGGACAGTTCGCTCGTCGCTGCTTCATCTACAGACATATACGAGAAGAGGAGGCACATATTATAGAGGGCTTTGGAAAGTTACTAAAATGACTACAGTGCACTTTTAGTATAATCAGAGAATTCAAACATTGCTGGCTCATCTGGTCTCGTCACGTGATAAATTAAACTTTACATTTTGAACTGTTTTTTTGAGATGGAGAAAATGTTATAACTATTATATTATAAATATTACAATTTCGATTTAATTACAGTTTTAGTTGACTTTGAATTTTCTGCCTTACACAGAAGACTACTGTTACATATAAGCCTTTTTTTTACAACAAATTAATTGTACATCCAATCAATTGATCATACCAGCTATTTTATACTAATACATTTTTTATTATTATGAACACTGGCTGAATGTTATAGTATAAATGACAAAGACGAGCAGAGCACAAATTAACACACTGTATCACGATTCAACGATCTTCCCAGATTAGCTCAATATCCATAACTTCATATAA
>JAVQKG010194662.1:0-10074 GCA_036025885.1 Hypseleotris bucephala
AAACGTTATAGCAGCAAATTAGTACAAATAAGCTGGATGTATAATAAAATACACATGTATGCAGTATATGTCATCCTAAAGACCTTTGTGTGGTGACCAATTGTTACATTATTATTTGATGTATTTTTGCATTTAATGTAAAAGACTTGCATGCTATTCCCACCTTAGCTATACATTTGTCACAATATATTATATTAATATTATCACAATAATTGATGGAGGTATTGTAACAGTATTTTCCCCATCTTCATTTCGAAACTGTAGTTTAATTTATCCATAATGTGAAAATCAGTTACCATGTTAAACCATTGGGTGAACTATCACAATGGGCCACATTTAGGATGTAAGGACGCACCTAGATACCAGAGTAATCTCAAAACTGATGACAAAGTCTGTGATCCTTTCTTGGGCCGACAGTCTATTGAAACAGACCAAACGTAATAAAAATTTGCTAAGCCGGGCTATGGTCCAGTGTGTAGTGAAGTATCGTCCATTGTTTAGGAGCTCATGTCCTGAGGCTGAGCAGGGCTAAGGCATGCCGGACACTTGTTTACCCAGGATCTACTGGACCCCCTCAAGGACCAGCTGTGTGTGCTCGGCTTCTCTCTGTAGCCTTTATTTGCCTTTGGGTCTTTTCCAAGTCATGCAGGTCTAATGCTACACAGCGTCCCACAGATAAAGTGCTCCGTGTAGGGATTGGGTTTAGGAAAGGTGGAGTAGAGGCACCTGTTGAACCTGATATGAGAGTAGACTGATAAGACTAGTGTTTCAAAGAGGCCCAGTTTAACATGGCTGGGGTAGGTTGTCCATTTTGAGATTTGGGGTAGAGCTGAGGTAGTCTTGCTTTTCATTTCTAAAATAGCTCTAGTTAGGTCAAAATGTAATGTTGATTTAGCTACCATTTAGTTTTGGAATTTAGTCCTGGTGTAGTTCTCAAGTTGTCTTGTTTATATTTAGTCCTATTATTATGTTAGATTATTTTAGACCTGTTTTAGATTGACCATGTTGTTTGCTTTGATCATATTTAGTCCATATTTAGGATATTTAACTTGATTCACATGAAATTACAGAATGTTCCTAAAATGCAATATAACCTATAGGTTACTATTCTTCTTACATACACTACTTTCATAATATGCTGTAGTACCCTGATAATATTTTACATTTCACACAAATTTAACCCACATCTAATATCCCTAAAGTTTTGTTACTGGTATAAATATAGCCTACTTAAATCAAATCAGAATCACAGCTGTGGCTGAGCTCCACAGACAGGCCATATAGAGAACCATTAAAAGAAGCAACCAGCCAAAGATGTTATGTTGGCAAAGATTGTGAAATTATTATGTTTTGATTTAGATCTGGATACATAATCATAAACCTTAGTTTAATATCTGTTACGTCCATGCTCAGAGTTCATCTGATGTTTCTATCTATCTTGTAGCTCTGTAGACACTTAAAAACATTACATAGTGACAATGTAATGCTGTTCATCAGGTTAACTACCTTGTTATTTCAAGTCCGAGACATCAGTCACTCTCCTCGTCATTCTTGCATCTTATAAAACTGGACTCTGCAGACAACAAAAGCAAACAGGAATTCCTCTTCACATGAAAGAAACTTTGTGACTGATTGTGCGGTGAGAGCGTCATTAAAGTCAATGCTAAAGTCGCAGGAATGCCGAGCACAACTGGATGAATGCTGTTTTAAAAGACGTGCAGCATTCACCAGACAAGAGCCACAAGTACGTTGCTTTTTGACTTAAGTTTTTACAAGAAGGACTCTGAAAGGAGGAGATGTCGGGCAGATGAAAGACTAGAAGCTGTGTTTGCAGATTTGGGACAGACTTCAGTGGCCTGTGGTGAATGCTGCACCGCTTCCTTTGACGAGCTGCTTGCTTAATTTGTTGTTGTACAATGAGCACCGTGCACTCCTCCAAATCCATGCGCAGAATGCAGAAGGAGAGTCAATTATATGTGCATTAGCTGGTGTTGGTCAGCCAATCCCTTTATACACAGTCTCCCAATCAGGGCTAGTGCATTTGTTTACCACCATGAATCCTCAACACTGAGACCCTACAATAAGTATTTGGGTGGTTTTGGACACAGTGGCAACCGACAAGTTGGACAACGGGATCAAATTAGGGGAAGATGCAGAAATGTTAGCAGTACAAGCAGAAGCAAAGCTACAAGATGCAGCAAATTTGGGAGATTATATACCGCACAGAATTGTTGTAACAAGAATTATATTTTTGTGGTAATATGTAAATGTGAGGCTAAGCTCTAGTTACCAAATGGTCCAATTGGTAATTTTATTGTGATATACTTATTTATTTTTTTTACTTGATTTAACTTGTTTTAGACCTTTTGTGATCCATATTTTAGTTCTAACCCATAAGCTGTTGTATAGATTGACAACACATTACATTACAGCAGATGAACCTAAACATTTCACAAAATTGCAAATGTCTTAACCTTTTTATTATCGTACCACTCATAAAAAGTTGGGGATATTGGACTTTAGGGTAAAATTACAGAATGCTTCTAAAATTCCAATAGGGTATGTCCAAATTAGTATCACTTGGTACACTATGCTGTAATATGCTTGAAGCATGGATATTAAAGATTTCTGACAAATCTCCACCAAAAGTCAATTTAAGCCTATTTTGTAGCCATATTGTAAATCTTTCAGCAAACCCAAATGTAGTACAAGATACAAGCTGATGATAAAGATGACCATTTTTTCCTCTGTTTCCAAATCAGAGATGACAACAGGACTTCAAAGCTGCAGTTAGTGGAGGTTTGTGCTGGAGGCTTTGAAACATGTAGAGCCACAATCCGAACACCAGCGGCCCTAAGCCCCTCTCTGAAAGGACACCTGTAGCTGCTCGATTCACCTCCCACTCTCAGCAAAGGATTTCAGATTCTCAAAACACAGGGCCGATGCTTGCAGCTAATTAAACTAAATATTGAAGGAACAAATATTGGTGCAGAATATGTGCTCTTTTTCCTCAAAGAGTTGAAAGGGCTGCCAAGGTGAAATATTTTGCATGCATTGTTGTCGCAGAGGATTGACTCCATTTGGGAGTGGCCGAGACGTATTAAGTTTCATGGTGTTAAAATCTTTCATGCTATGTTCAATTATTTTTTGTTTGATGTATTGCCATAGACCTGTGGTTCTCAAACTATTCACAACAGGTGGAAACCAGTAACAACAACAAAACAGGAATTAATTAAAGAAAAATGCATTACTAAATACAGATAGTACAGGGACTGTACGTGGACTAAACCATGTCTAAATCAAGTGTAAACCAGGACTCAACCAAGTCTAACAATAACTAAACTAGATATGCACCTTTATGAAAATTGGAAAGTGCCATACGATATAAATTCCAGTACCAATATTTTGTAAACATGTTTAAAAGGTACAAATAAACATAAAATAAATAATCAGAACATAATTGATTAAAATGTATTAATGGAATTAAAAAACAAAGTGAAGATAATATAGTGTTTTGTTTTGGTCTTTCTTTGGCTGTTTCTAAAAATAAATATTAAGATTTACAATTTTTGCACAACAGGTTAACATCGATACCGTTGTTGAGCAGATACCAAAGTGTATCTCTAAAACAAAGGACTAAACTGGGTCTAATCTGGGTTTAAACTAAATCTAACGCTATTTGTTAAATTCTGCCTAAACAGATGACTAAATATAAACTAATATCTAGTCCAATATGAACTACACCAGCTTGCAATTTTCTATTCTGTGTTTGTAAAAAAATTCCTATGATTTATGTGTAAAACTAGAAAGAGCTCCCGTACCAGGTGTACCCATACCACATCTTGTGAACAACTAGCCCCGACTGTGGGGGGCTTAATAAGAGATCAACGTTTAAATAACTTAATATACGTCTGGAAATATTTCTCATGACATTACAGACGCTTGGGGCCAATCAGTCAAAAGCTTCAAAAGCTTCAAAGCTCAAATGTTTGCACCACAAACGTGACTGAAGTGGTGATTTCTATTCATTTCATTCTACCATAATCTGATTACTTTTCATACCTGCAAATAAAAAACCAGATCAATTATTTTTGCCTCACTTTTCAAGGCGCTTGTTGTCATTTTGCCATCTGCAGACCAGCATGTCCAGTACAATGTGGTGTATTCACTGGGACAGAGCCTTTTCTCCCGCTTCTCGCCCCAATTCAAGCCTTTCTTCTTCCTTTTAAGTGGGCTGTTGATGAGGTTAGCCTAATCAGATTAAGTCAACTCGCATTGGTCGCTGCAGTTTGTTTTCTTCCCAAAGGCGTCCTGACATCTTCTATACTTTTTTTCTTTGCACTTTTCATCCGGGCTTCCACTAAAAAAAGAAACCCTTTGAGCAGTAGGGCCCAATGGACTCCTTTTATACAGCGCAGTTCCCCCAATGATATAGGTTATTTAGAATGGGTCACTAGGCTGAAATGCACGGGAACAGGCTTTTAAAGTTGTGCACTGACGCATCGGGATGTTTTCACTGGTGTCTGTGTGAGTGCCAGAGATTAGGTAAACACAAAGCCCCTAAATCGAATTTGGGGAAATTGCTGGAACCTTTAATTTGATTCCTTGGTGAATGTGTGAGGGGCGTCCTGTATAACTACAAGGCTAATGCAATCTGTACTTTTATCTGGGCGCTGGCAACGGAGTAGGGTTTTCACGGCCAACTTGTTAAGTACTTTTTAAGTGAAATAATTTTACTCTTTAGATTGTGCTCAATTATCATCATGTCTAAAACGTGTCTAAAGTTACTGAGCTTTTCCCCATTTGAAAAGTACTTCTGTTTATAGTGTCAAAACTAAAGAAAGCTTCTTTTTTTTTACATTGCAGCTGGCTAATTCTGCATCTAGCGTCTAAAGTATCTTGATTTTTAGTGGCAAGCGCAAAAGATGAATATCAATCGTCATGGCATTAAACTGACATACTAAATGATGTAGACAAGCCACGCTGCTTTAATGTAAGACAAGACCAAGATTATCCATAACAAACTGTGGTACTAACTTCCTCTGTACTGTACAACTTAGAGGAAATGTGGCTTAATGTATTTTATGATTTGTAGCTAATCTGATATTGTCCAGTTTTATAGCATGCTGGGTTGAACTTTTAGCGTTCTATGTTCTGCCACAATAATTGTGATACATAACATGATAACACAGTTTTAAGGAGGTCCACCCAGCAACTCTCTAAGTCTTAATACTTGTAAGCCATCATCAAAGCTTTCCTTGAATAGACAGCAAAGTCATTAAATTTGATTTGTTTAGTCCGACGCCCGTTAAAACTCACTCTCCACCTGAAACTGTAAAATCCCATTGCCTTTTCATCATCGCTGTAGCGCTCTGTAACTCGATTCCTCCGCTAATAACAACCCTGCAAAGACAAAGAGCACAATGAATAAAAGAGGAGGGCCTTTCAGATGACTTCAGAGACCCCCCTCCCTGCATACTCACTCAGTGGGTTTTAGGGAGGGGGCGGGGTGTGGGGGCTGAAGAAACAGTTCAAACTAATAGATCTAAGAGACTGTCCACATAATTACATTACAGAGATTGACCATGCAGGCCTTTTGGAGTCCCACACTTGCAGCTTGTGGGACACAGCATCACTTCATTCATATCATAGGAATGCACAGTGACAGATATGACCCTCTTGGACACATGGGACAACCCCCCCGATCACACTGCAGGCCAGATTTGAAAACAAAGGGTGGGTGCTACAAGACAAAGGATCAAACATGAAAAAATGAAAAAATTGACTTACTGTTTAAGACCAGCCATTTCAATGAATCTATCAGCAACTGTGATATTTTGTGTTTAACATACAGCAGGCATATAAGTATGACCCAGTAGATAATAAAATTATAGTAGTAAAAGTGGTACTTGACACCAAAATTTAAACCCTTTTTGGAGATCTCAGAAATGGCTTGAGGGTATTAGGATTTTTAACCATAACCTAGCAAAATTTCAACTATAGGTTATGTTTAAGACGGGAATTTCCACAAAATAAATACAGACTTTTGCCAAGGCACTGGCCCATCCTGACTGCAAGATAATGTCAAGATCTGTACCGGAAGGGGTAAATAAGCCATTTCTTTTAATGTCTTGTCTCAGCATACTGTATAACAAGAATATCTTTTGCTACTTGGTCTTAACATATGTGGATTTGTTTTGCAAAAAACTTGTACGCTTGTGGACATATAAGTTTAAAACAAAGTAAAATGGCACAAAAAACACCAAATGATTAAATGAATTAGCTTCATGTGTATGTTTATATGCAAGCTGGCCCCATTATATCTACTACAACACTGGCCTTATTAGTCAATCTGAGGGTCCCATTCATTTAGCAGCTTCTAAATAACATCACATCCATTACATTTCAAACAAGCACATTCTTGACATTTCCAAATCGGTTCTTGTTCTCGTAATCCCTGCTTTCTGTTTGTTAAATGTCAGCCTTGCTGTAAATAATCAACCACTAAACCCGAAAACCAGGCATAAAATCTATCTTTTTGCTCTTTTTGGCTTGAATTGAGCTTGTGTCGAATCCATTGCAAACACAACTTAAGGAACAGACAGGTTTTTTCTCAAGACTGTTGTATTGTACCCAAACATGAACACAAAGTAGAGAAAGGAGCCACACTAACAATCGTGAAGCAGCTTTGATTGATAAAGGAGCGTCCCAAAACCTTCACAAGCCAAATTATCTAAATTTAGACTGATGTGTCTCAATTTGTGAGCGAATGGGTACGCTCTATACAAAAGTCAATGTATGTGTCTGGAGACCATGTGGAAAATCCTTCAAACCAACAAAACACAAAAGCCAAACATTTGAGATCTGTCTACTTGATAGTCATATTTAATAGTACCATTGATCCCTTTATTCGCTTGCTTTGGTATAGAGAAATGCCTCGCTTTTTAGTTTTTCAGCACAAGAAATGACTGCTTTTATAGTGGACCAAAATCAATGCAAATTAATCCTTTATCCGTTTTTCCAGTGAATAATGGCCGTCTTCGCACTTTTGTTTGGGGTCTGTGAGCAAAACAAAATCATAAGAAAGGTGGAGAATGTGGACGTTTATTGGGCCGGTGGAAGAGCAAGATGACCCCGCTCAACAATCACAAAGAGACCATTATAGTTTTGGCGTGAACCCATGAAGAAGTGTGAGTGACCAGCACCGCGGGAGAGCCAACACTCGCAAAACCACTAAAACCAACGCCTTTTACTCCATTAAAGGAGGTTAGAGAGCCCTGAGCTGTAATCTGGCCCATTCAGCAGAGCTCATTCTCAGGATGAGCTGGCTTTGGCAGATGGCCAACCACTGACTCTCACAGATAATGGCTTTTATGCACCGCAGTAGATCAGAAATCCTCCATCAAATATTGCACTTATGAATACAGATCAAGGAGTTAATGATGCAATAAGAGGACTTCAAAAAATCTTTGTAAATTTACACCATATAAAAAGTGACAGGTTAATATTATAGTTTCTATCAGACTCCAGCGCTTTAACATGTAAAGACATAGTGCCGTTGCTGTGAAAACCTGCGAACATAATTGTTTCTACAAGGAGTGAAAAATGATAAATGTTGGCTTTTTATGTTTTATATACAAAATTACATACAAATTTGATACAAATCAAACCAATTTCAGACTAATGCATTATACTTAATACTATAGCCTGCCCTACTACTACACAACTTACTTTTTCAACAGTGCAGTCAACACAAAACAACTAACAAGTTGAGACAAAGACATCAAATGGCTGAAAAAGCAAGTGATAATATTAAAACGTTAAACAGACAACAGGTCAATAACATGAGCTCTGAATCCAAAAGCTAAAAGCTCCTGTATAATTTGATCTTAATATGCATTATCATTTAAACACTAAAAACTAAAAAAACTAAAAAATAAGACTAAAATAAAAATATTCTTTACAGTTTTGTAAGCTCAAGGTCAGAGGTAATCCCATGGCCACTCTATTGTCGAGGTGCGTGGAACCTGTTGTAAATCAGTATACACAATCACTGCTGGGATCAGATAGGCTACTTATCTGAGGTTTACAACATGTTTGTGGTTACCTTGATCACCATCCAATGATCAAAGTCCCACTCATACCCCAAACACTGCCACCCTTCCTTTGGCCTTAGATGTGGAGAGCTGCACTGTCTCTGCCGCCTGTACTGTCCCTTTAAAGTTTTATTTTGGGCCAAACATTGCAGAGGAGACTATTTGTGTCTTTGAAAACATTGTGTATCAATCACATTAAAAGGCCCCGGAAACAAAAGTGCAACCATTAGTCACTGAATTGTACATGAAGGAGGGCATGTTTACACTGGCATATCTGACACTATACCTACCTACCGCCTGGCTATTCAAATCAAAGGCTATACAAGCGGACTACTGTGCAGCCAATTACAATAAACAACTATCAAAGACTTCTGTCCTTACTACACCATGTGGCACAATCTTTTTCCCATCTTCCCACACTCGCGACCATTAATAAAAAATGAAAAACATTGCCATTTTGTGTCCCTTGCCTTATCCCATCCCTACTCATGCCCCCTGCCTGGTCCTGACCCAGCCGGGAGACCCTCTGTGGCCCCACCATGGCCCCCTCCAACCCTGGGAAGAAGAGGCCCAACGCCGGAGCTGCGGCTGGGGCTCATTAGTAGCGCCCACCTGGAGGTTGGCTGGGGGCTAGCGGGGCAGCACAGGGGCCCGGGACCTTGATCTGCTAGCCTATACAGACAGTGGTGACAAGGCTATGGCCAGATCGCAGCCGAATATTCAGTTGAAATTCTGTGCTGTAACAGTCCCAACTTTATCAGGTCTAATGTATTTGATTGTTCTGCTAACAAAGGCACACCTCAGTCTGAGCCCCCTGTAGGTCCGAATGGAGCTACACATTTGAGTTTTATGACTGTCTGTGTTGATGCTATCACTACAGAACAAACAGAGAGTAAAACAATAATGGAAAGGCTGGCCAGACTTTTACATATTCTACTGTTTTCAATGTCTAGCCACTTCATGCAAATCAGTCTCTTATCAGTCCCAAGTTAAGACAGTGGTCCTGGACTCGACATGGGGCAGGAACAAACTTGCACTCTACTTTTTTTAACCTTTGCCAACCAGTATTGCTTGGTCTGTCTGTTAGCTAACCCAAAACAGGTACGATTTTGAGAAAACTATTAGGAAATACCAGTACGGGTCTTTGGTCTAGAAACCAAGTCACTGTCTTTTTGAGTTTGTAAAAAAATTCCAATGATTTTATATATTTTTTAAAGTACGAGATGACGAACTGTTCTCTCAAGTGATTCTGGTTACAACCGTGTCTAAATTCAGCCTATAAAACAATTTCTGTGTGGGAATACCAAGAGAAAACAACAATTGCATAGAATAAAAATTAAGTATACTATATTAAATGTGAAAATTGTTTGCTAATATAATTGCAACAAAAAGTAAACAGATGGATGAAGTACTTTTTACCTCAATAAATGTAGTTGTATTTTAGTCATCAGTATGCAAGGAAATCTAAATGTTACTGTACAGTAGATCTGCATACACAGAAGCAAAATTTCAAATACTTTTGTCTTGCCATTGCAATTTTCTTGTCTTGTTCATGTATTAGTAAGTTGAGCGATCTCTTGTTGGTATGTGTCTGATACAGAAGTATGCCGAGGTGAGTCTTACAGTCTCATGGTCAGTTTGGGCAGGTCTGGAGCCCAGTAGTCCCCTGCGGTCCAGCGTCCCATTCCCTATCACACAAAAGGATGCTGCTACAAGTCCCACAGACAGGAGGGCTACATGTCCTATTTAACATCTCTGTATCTAAACAGCCTTCACGCTGGAATTTGCATTTGGTCAACTGCATCGCGTGTTGTTCACACAGGTCAAATTCTTTTTCTTTATTACAATAATTTAATTGTACACAACTAAGATACTACTGGAATTACATACATATCCCTTAAAGTGGTTAGAGTGCTATTCAGTTACGTATATTCCAAAAAGTCAGATTTATTACAGATTATTAATTGACCTTTCACTA